>JAHRHZ010000022.1:45656523-45681754 GCA_024137785.1 Ginglymostoma cirratum
GATCTGCTGGCCTTCTTCCTCGCTAGCACTGGAGAGCTTGTGTTAAAATTGGAAGGGATCTTCCACAAACCTGACTCACTCAATGTCCCAGACAGCTCTGTCACCACCCCTGGTATGTCCTGTACCACTGTCAGTAATGGTCCCACCAGAGGGAGTGGCACAGCCACATGTAGTTAGGAAGGAGTTGTCCTACAAGTCTGCAACATTGATTCCGAACCCCATAAAATCTCATGGAATCTGGTCAAACATGGGCAAAGAGAGCTCCTGCTCATGAACACATGCCACATATCCCCTGCTCCCCCTCAGGTGATGATTCAATACCACTTCAAGTTGAAAGCCAATTGGAGGAAGCACTGAGGGTAGCATGGGGCACAGAATGTACTCCATGTGGGGGAACTTCATTTAGGATGGCTTGGCTGCATTCCCACTGACAGAGCTGACTGAGCCCTAAAGGATGTCACTGCTGGATTGGTTTGGCAGAACCAACAAGAGGAGTTCAGCCTTAGCTGTCACAAGCACATTGTCCATGACACTATCAGTGGGAGTGACTGTCGTATAGTCCAGGTACAGACAAACTCTGCACAATTGAAGAAACCCTTCATTATATTGGGTGGCACTGTGCGAAACGGGGCAGACTTTAGACAGATCTAGCAACTCAAATCAAGGCATCAAGGAGGCACTGTGGACCATCAGCAACAGCACAACTTTATTCAACCAAACTGTAAGCACATAGCCCGGAATATTCCCCACTCTCTCATTCCCAAGTATCGTAGGCAAATAAAGTTATAGGAAGGCAAGTCAGGGGCATCACCAGGCTTATTAAAAAGGAGATATCAACCTGGTCAAAATACAACACAGCTTGACTTGCATGCCATGCAGTATAAACAGCATGCAACAGATAGAGCTAAGCGAACCCACAACTAACGAATAAGGTCTAAACTCTGCAGTCCTGCCACGTCCAATTGTGAATGGCGATGGATAATTAAACAACTCACTGGCTATCCCCACCCTCCAAGATTGGAAGAGCCCAGCACACCAGTGCAAATGATAGGATGAAGCATTCACAGCAATCTTCAGCCAAAAGTGCTGAAAGGATGATCCATCTCAGCCTCCTCCAGTGCTCCCCAGCATTACAGATACCAGTCTTCAGCCAATTTGAATCACTCCACGTGATATCAAGTTGGAGACACTGGATACCGCAAAGCCTATGGCCCCTGACAACATTCCGGTAATAGTACTGACAGCTTGTGCCCCAGAACTTGCCGCTCCCCTGGCTAAACGTTCCAGTACAGTTACAACACTGGTATCTACCCAACAATGTGGAAAATCGTCCAGGTATGTCCTGTACACAAAAAGCAGGACAAATCCAGCCCGGCCAATTACCGCCCCAATAAGCTACTCTCGATCATCAGTAAAGTGATGGAAGATGTCATCAACTGTGCTATCAAGCAGCGCCTGCTCAGCAATAACCTGCTCAGTGATGCCCAGTTTGGGTTCTGCCAGGGGCACTCAGCTCCTGACCTTATGACAGCCTTGGTTCAAACATGGACAAAAGAGCTGAATTCCAAAGGTGAAGTGAGAGTCACAGCCTTTGATAGCAAGGCTGCTTTCGACTGAGTGTGATATCAAGGAACCATAGCAAAACTGGATCAATGGGTATCAGGGGCCAAACTCTCCGGTGGTTGGAGTCATACCTGACACATAGGAAGATGGTTCTGGTTGTTGGAGGTCAATCATCTCAGCTCCAGGACATCTTGCAGGAGTTCCGCAGGGTAGTGCCCTAGGCCCAACCATCTTCAGCTGCTGCGTCAATGACTTTCCTTCAAGCATAAGGTCAGAAGTGGGGATGTTTGCCAAAGATTACACAATGTTTCACACATTCATGATTCCTGAAATCCTAGAGCCTTACATGCCCAAAATCAATAAGACTTTGGAAAACATTGATGCCTGGGCTGATAGGTGGATTGATGGTACACGAATTACAGGCAATGACCATCTCTAATAAGACAGAATATAATCATCTCCCTTGATACCCAATGACCTTACCATCATTGAATCCTCTAATATCAGTATCCTGGTTTTACCACTGGCCTGAAACTGAACTGGACTAGCTGTACAAACTACAAGAGCATGTCAGACGCTCGGAGTAAACGAGTAACTCACCTCCTGACTTCCCAAAGTCTGTACACCATCTACATGGCACAAGGAATACTCTCCACTTGCCTGGATGAGTGCAGCCCCAACAACACTCAAGAAGCTTGACGCCATCCAGGACAAAGCAGCCCACTTGATTAGCACCACAACCACAAACATTCACTCTCTCCAACTGATGTTCAGTAGCTGCAGTGTGTGCTATGTACAAGATGCACGGCAGAGATTTACCAATTCTGCCTAAATAGCACTTTCCAAATGCACGACCACTTCCATGCAGAAGGACAGGGGCAGCAGATACATGGAAACACCACATGTTGCAAGTTCCCCTCCAAGCCACTCATCAATCTGACTTGGAAACATATCGCCGCTCCTTCTGTGTCACTGGGTCAAAATCCTGGAAATCCCTTTTTAACAGGTATTAGTCCATCTGACTCAAGCAGGTGTCTCACCACAATCTCCTCAAGAACATTTAAGGATTGGCAATGAAAGCTGACCTAGACAGGTATGTTCACGTCCTTCTACAACCTGGCACATCAAGGTGCCCACCTTGTTCCTCTGCAAAAGAACTAGTGTGTGAAAATGCCCAGCAGCAAACTGGCTCCTTGTTTCATTCCCTGCTGCCCTGCCTTATGTGTACGTGCATCAAATGGATTGTCTTGTACTGATCTCTCCGCTACGCTAGCCTCTAAAGTACGTACATTGTCTGTGTCTGAGGTTGTGCAGTTATTGTAAGATTGAATGACAGTGCTTCTATCTTCAACATCTTTGTCCTCCTCATCCCCCATTGACTGGTTGGGTAACTAAAACAGAAACAAGGCGAAGATTGGGTTATGGTGACAGAAGGGGTAGTCAGTAATCTGTGCCAAAACAATCTGCAAATTGTGAGTCAGAAGCGATTGAGGGATGATGAAAAGTTAGGATTTGAGAAGGTGCGCAAATGCCTTTAATAACAATTGCCTCAGCTCTACCAGTTGCCACATGGATGGCCAGCATCATCTCTCCCTGGAGGTTAAAACACTCAGTGAGCATGTCCTCACCTTTGTGAGCTGCTGATATGAGTCTAGCAACAGTGCTGGATATGTGACAATGAGATAAAGCCTAGAAACTTCAGGGTTGGGTGCTGATTAGTGGAGCTGTTAGTTGATAGAAGATGGGGGTCTATAGTACTGAGCAGTAGATAAGCTTAGTGGTATTGTTAGTGGAATTGCCTGTACTCACTGACATTGATAACTTGACTTGGATTGTTAACCATTTCCTGTAACGCAGCCGCATTCTTGTAGAAACTCTCCTATCGCTGACCTACGCCTCTACTTCATAGAATCCCTACAGTGTGGAAGCAGGCCATTCAGCCCATTGAGTTCACAGCAATCTTCTGAAGGACGTCCCACCCAGACCCACCCCTCTTCCTCTTCCTATAACCCTGCACTTTCCATGGCTAATCCACATAGCCTGCATATCCCTGGACACTATAGCCAATCCATCTAACCTGTACATATTTGGACCGTGGGAGGAAACTAGACCACCTGGGGAAAACCCATGCAGACACAGGGAGAACGTGCAAGCTCCACACAGACAGTCATCAGAGGGTGGAATCGAACCAAGGTCCCTGATGCTGTGAGGCAGCAGCGGTAACCACTGAGTCACCGTACTAACAATTCATCCTTCCAACTCCTAAGCATCTATCTGAAGAGCCTTTCCCTCTTTTCACGTCTCCCACAAAATCCTCCAAGGCAATCACCGAAAATCTTGGGACCCATTCTGTTGCAAGCTTGGTCATTTCTCCAAATTATCAAAATGCAGACACAGCTGTCAAATGGGTCCCACACTTGTAGCCACAATGCAGCTCCCTTTTAAGACACATGCAGTTGCCTATACAACTCTAGCCACTCAAATGTCAGATCTCCCAATGATGTATCGGAGTACCACTGGATGACATAGCGGTGGCGTCAGCAATCATGTGACACAACCAGTTTACCATGATCCCCTCACCAATGCTCCAGGGTTGGCCAGTTTGCTCCATGCACTCCTACTTGTTGCCAATATTACAAAAATCAGCTGAGAATTGCTGAAGGGAAAGGCTGCTCTAATTGACTCAAGCCCACAGTACAACTTTAAACACAATACAACATTACTTGTTGGTCAAACTTTTGCACTTCAAACACAGTTTCTGAATGTAACTGGTGGTGCATTTGGCCCAGTAACACCTTTGATTTCTGGACCTTTGAATGTACTCTGACCTGAGAGGGCAGGGTGCAGCAGGTTCGAAGGGAAATAAGTTAGAGTGAGGAACAGAGTAATGGAGACGGCTGATGTCACTCTGACAGTTTTCCGTGGAAAGATCTAAAGAGGGTGAGAGGCTAGATGGAGGGGTCCAAGTGGAGGGACAATATTGAAAGGATCTATTAAGTGAAGGGAGGTTCCTGGTCAAAGCAATGAGTGCGCAATGGGAGTGATAGAGGAGTGCAGTGCTGTGCCAAGGTGGGGACATAAGGGGATGAAACTAATGAGATGATCTTCAGAATTAGAGGGGGTATGATCAGAGGGTATTGTGCGTACACAGCAAGGGGTGAGACTTGAGCAAGACAGAAGAGCTTGGGAAGGATCCAGCTGAGTGCTGGTACCCATGAGCTGGCAAAGATTGTGATTTTTCACTGTCACTGGCTCAAAATGCAGGAATTCCCTTCCTAACAGCACAGTTTTCTGTTAACATGCTGAACAAGGCAATGGATGAAATTAACATGCAGAGCCAGACTGATTTTTGACAGGGTCAGTCAGTGTTGCTAGAGCAAGAGATCAAGGGTGTGCACTTTGGGGTACATCACATCAACAGTGTATCTAAACATGCAGCAGAATCAGCAGTTTGAGGAGCTCTGGAGATATCTTTAAAATGTAACACAAGGGATGGAATTTCAGTTGGAACCCACAAGGAATGATTTGAAGCTGAAGGAGGAGAGAGGGCTGTGGAAGTGGGTTTTGAGACACCTTGCTGAATATTAGGAGGGAAATAGGAAGCAAAGAAGGTGAATAGGGTAGAAAAGACAAACAGAAATCCTGAGAAGGGAGAATCGCAGAACTTCTTCGAGGTCGGCCTCCCTGGAAGAGAGACGGCAGTGAATTAGGTGTGAGGTGTTCCCTCTGCCTGAGGGAAGGTGCAACCCACAGTTCAGTGATCTCTATCATGGCAAAAGAAGGCAGGTGCCCAATACACTCCAGGTCTGGAAGGAACCTTGAACATTGTGCTGTTGGCACTGGTCTACAATAAAGTTATTACTTCCACCTCATTAACATCACCCAACTCTGCCCCTGCTGTCCTCATTAATAGACATTTAATCGTAGAATCCCTACAGTGTGGAAGCAGGCCATTCAGCCCATCCAATCCATGCCAACCACCCAAAGAGCATCTCACCTGAACCCACTCCATCCCTGTAACCCTGCATTTCTCGTGGCTAACCTACCTAGCCTGCACATCCCTGGATACTGTGAGCAATTTAGCATGGCCAATCCATCTAACCTGCACATCTTTGGACTGTGAGAGGAAACCAGAGCATCTGGAGGACACAAACGCAGACACGGGGAGAATGTGCAAACTCTACATGGACAGTTGCCTGTGGGTAGAATCAAACATGGGTCTTTGGTGCTGTGAGGCATCAGTGCTAACCACTGAGCCACTGTGCCACCCCCTAATGGGGCAGCCAAAGCTGATTGTACCAGTTCAAATAAATTCTGATATATGACCTTCCACAAACTCACCCATCCAAGTTCAAATACATAGTTCAGCATTTGCAGTCTATGTTCCTGAGACCTGTGTTTACTTTGTTCAGTACATAACAATTAAACTTGACTTATTCCAGAACCTTTTTCTTGTAAAGAGAAGTTATCAAAATCTAACTGGTTATAATTGCTGGGAATGAATGTGCTAATGGTGACAAAATAACTTTGAAATCAACAATCCCATGTTATGGAAATTCTGAGGAGAAAGGATTGGAAGAACTGTGTTGGACAGTAATAATCAAACCAGTAATATCGCTCCAGATTCTATCAAAGGAAATCTTTTATTTGTTTACAATGTTATTCCACGCAGTGACTCGAGGCAATCTCCCTGTAGATGTCTACATATACACACATCAAGCATGGGTCACTGGATAGTAATCCAGAGAGGAAATGCTGGCTTAGTTTTAACTTCTCAAGTTTGGGAACATTGAGGTCACTTGCAGCAATCTCTTTATTGCCTTGGCTCAGAGCAACAAACTCTGTGCAGAGTTAGGATTAGGTCCAAAGGCTTTGTGGTCTGTATACTCAGTATCACAAGGTATACAGACCCAAACAAACTATTTCAGATTTTACTTGTTATGACCAAATGCAGATTGTGTGCGTGCTTCGCTGTTCCTTCCGAAGGCATGACCATGAGCTTTCAGTAGGCTGTCACTTTAATTGGCTACCTTGGCTTCAAGCTGACATCTCTGTCCTTGGCGTGCTCTCTACTACTCTCTTAACATCCTGACACTTTACAGTCATACATTAAGTTCAACAATTTCAGACCATAATCTCTGCCCCTTAACCTACCCCAACCCAATTTTATTCCCCTTCCTCTGCACATTTTAGTTTCTGGCTTAATTTTTTGCTGTCAGACAGCTCCAGGCTCTCCTTTGTTCATTTTCTTACCCCATCACTGACCCTTTGGTCCTGCAAAGCTAATCCTTCTAACATTCCATCTCTCCTGTTTTTCACTCTGCCAATGACCTTCCTTTTGCTTATCTCCTTGCTTATATCTAATCACATCTTATACTGTTCCCAGTTCTGCTGAAGGGTCGGTAAATTGAAATTAACTCTGTTTTTCTCTCTCCACTGACGCTGCCAGGGCTGCTGAGTACTTATTGTTTTCATTTTCGATTTCCAATATCTGCAATGATCTGCATTTTGATTAGTTTGAATTGAATTAGCTTTGTACTTCATATAATTGGTAAATCATCCACAGACGAAACCAAAAGTCTTTCTGAGACCAAAATGTTTGCACATTGACTAAGAATAGATTCTTAACAGGATCCACTCCAATGAACTGATCTAATCTGACAGCCAGTGTCAACAGACATCCTACACTTGAGAAGTGGCATCGCTTTCAAATCTGCATGTGTTATATAGCAAAAGCTAAATGTAACAGGAGCAAGCAAAATAAATTCAAAACAATTAATTGAAGTAAATTGTCGCAATATGGCAGTATTTATCAGTGAGATCAGTGAACACCTAGCCAATTACAAGGCAGTTTATTACATAAAACAAGCTAAATTGCAAACCACTTAACATGTCTGAGAGAAGATATTAGCAATGTTTTATGAACTGAAAGACAACTCTTGCAGTAACAGCGTCTTGGCTAAGCTTTAGCAATTGATTATAGTCTGGGTTCAACGCCAACTTTTTTTTTAACAAATTCCACATGTTCTTTTAATGAGAGGCTGGTGCTGTTTTCTGTGGCTAGTCAGATCCTGATCTGCTGCATAAGTTTTATAAAATAAAAGGAAGATTTTGTTTTAGTTCCTTCTTGGCTTGAGCTGTGGTTAGATTTTTTTCGTTCTCTCATTGCCCTTTTTGCATCACCCAGTATTAATTTTCAGGGCCTGGAGATCTTCCGGCTTTGAAATATCATGCCTTATGGGCTTCCATGTTCCAAATTCCAGATGCTCTGTTTAATGAAATGATGTTTAAAGGATGTTCTGAGTTGCACCAATGCCTTTCAGTCAATGAAGAGCTTTTGAAGTGTCTTAATGTAGGAAAAAGTTTGTGGTCAATTTGCTGACAGCAATGAATTCAATGAGCAGTCAATGTTGATTGAAGGATAAATGTTGGCAAGGGCATTAGGAAGTCTCCCCTGTTCTATTCAGATCATGGGATCTTTAAGTTCATCAAAGAGAGTGCACAGGACAAGTCTGATGAAGAGTCACCCGAACTCGAAATGTTAGCTTGCGCTCTCTCTCTCTCTCTCCCCATGGCACTGCCCAACCCACTGTGATTTCCAGGACTTATTGTTTTCAACAAAGGACCTTTGCTTGATGTCTCACAGTAAGTATGACTGTACAGGACAACACTGCAATGCCAGCTGAGGTTATGTGCTCAAGTCTGAGAGTGGAATTTGTTTCCTAACGTTTTGATGTTGAGGTAAGATTATGGCTCCCATCACAAAAACTATAATTTCCAAACGTCTTAACCTTGCCTGTTTCAGCTTCTTCCTCAGCTCATCTCCCTCAAAAGTATCATCCATATCTTTGTTTCCATCATCTATGCTAATCCTGACAAATCTCTCACACTTTCTTACTCATTCTTAGTATGTGGGCTCCACTGCCAAAGTCAACATCTATTGCCCATTCTTTGTTGCTCTTGAGAAAATGGCAGTGAGCTGTCTTCTTATACTGCTGTAGTCCATATGCTGTAGGGTCACACAACGCTGTCTGAGTGGGAATTTCTGGATTTTGACTTAGCAACAATGAGCGAATAGCAATGAAAGCCCCACCACCTGCAGAGGTGTGCAATAACATCCTTGAACAGGTTGAATAGAAAATACCTAGTTTTTGAGAAGATTCGTAGCTCTGGCTGTGGATGAGGTTGTAAACATGCTCACCGAGCCGGTGGGTTTGGTTGAAAACATTTCATCACCCTGCTCGGTAACATCGCCAGTGTACCTCCGATGAAGCATTGGTGTTCTGTCCCACTTGTTATTTATATGCCTCAGTTTGCTGGGGTGGTTGGTATAACTTCCGATTCTGCTTCTCAGTGGTTTGTACATTGCGTCCGGTTCAATACGTTTGTTAATGGAGTTCTGGTTGGAATGCCAGGCCTCCAGGAATTCCCTGGCATGTCTCTATTTGGCTTGTATGATTATGGACGTGTTGTCTCAGTCGAATTTGTGTCCTTCGTTGTCCGTGTGCAGTGAGACCAGTGAGAATTGGTCGTGTCTCTTGGTGGCTAGTTGGCGTTCGTGTATCCGTATTGTCAGTTTTCTTCCAGTTTGGCCAAAATGTCAGCCTTCCTGCTCCTCTGATGCTGCTTGGTCTGCTGTGTTCATCCAGCTCTACACCTTGTTATGTCAGATATCAGATGCGTTTGTGTACACTATCTAATAAACTTTAACCTTTCACCTAACACAGGAGTCTCCAAATTTGAATTAAGATTACAGAATATCTGGAAAATATGTTGCAGTATTATTGAAGTGACCATGAAGTTTTCAAACAATGCAAACATGAAACTGGTTCTCTCTGGGGAAGAGAGTCTGCTGTTTTAACAAGACTGGCTAATATGTGACTCCTGTCTATGTGATTGACATGTGATTGCCTGGTGAGTCACAAAGTTTCACCAAAGCACAACAGAGAGACCCACCAGCATCTTTTCATCAACCAGGGATGAGGAATGTGTCCTTGCCATGCCATTGGCACCCATGTCCCCAGAATGAGTAATAACCTTGCTGTAAGAGTCTTTTTTATGTTCATCATTATGGGCATCACTGGCTGGGCCCAGCAGTTATTGCTTGTCCCTAGTTGCGCCTTGAGAAGGTGGTAGTGAGCTGTCACCGTGAGCTGCTGCAGTCCATGTGCTGTAGGTAGACCCACAATGCACTGAGGGACGAAATTCCAGGATTTTGACCTGGTAACAGTGAAGGAATGGCAGTATATTTCCAAGTCAAGATGGTGAGTGGCTTGGAGGGGAACTTGCAGAGGGTGATGTTTCCATGTACCTGCTGTTGTTATCCTTCTGGATGGAAGTGGTTGTGGATTTGGAAGGTGCTGCCTGAGGATCTTTGGCAAATTTCTGCAGGGCATCTTGTACATGGTACACTCTGCTGCTACTGAGCGTCCGTGGTGGAGGGAGTGGATGCTTGTGGATGTCAAGCGGGCTGCTTTGTCCTGGATGGTGTCAACTTCTTGAATGTTTTTGGGGCTGCACACATCCAGGCAAGTGGGGAATATTCCATCACACTCCTGACTTGTGCCTTGTAGCTGGCGTACAGGCTTTGAGGAGTCAGGAGGTGAGTTACTTGCCATAGTATTCCTAATCTCTGACCTGCTTTTGTAGTCACTGTGTTTATCTGACTCTAACAGTTCAGTTTTGGGTTGTCACAGCATCATAGCTCCCTAACCATTATGGTCTTGAATCCTTTTGATGTGAATTTCCCCCTGTTTCGTGTCTTGTTTTAAAATGAACCTAGGCATCGCCTGTTATAAAAGTTGCTAGAAAAATTCCAAGAATTGAAAGAGTAAAATCAAAACAGTCTATTCTGTTTATTCTCTTTGTCTTCATGAAAGGAGAGTTACAATGAGGGATTTATGGTTTGTAAATTCAAGATTCAAATTAATGAACATTTAAGATTTTGTGTCAGAATTGAAGTATGTGATATTGGTGAAAGCCTGGGTCATTAATGTAAATGGGTAAGCTTCTGTAATAAACTGTGTTTTGAGCCATAGATATTTATTGTGGAAGATGTGTTCTTCATTCAAGTGCACAGAAAACGTTGGGATTTCAACTTCTGACCCCTCACGCTCAAAGAAAATACTCAAACCATTTGATATACAGGACCTGGTGATCTCCAACTGCACAGTAGCTGAAGTAAAACAAAATTGTCTTATGTGATGTAGATGAAAATGTCCTTTACAGAGATTGTACACAGAGTAATATTAACCCAATGCCTATGAAATGTCATTGAAGTCAATGTTTTCAATAGGATACTCTATTATAACATTAAGCTTTTTGACATTAGATGAATTAACTTGACTGTACTACATGACAACCCTGACACAATTTCCAGAACTCTGTCTGGTTCTTGAGAAACAATCTTATAATTATGTATCGAACTGTTCACCGGTTACTGTAACCCAGCCTCTTTCCAAATGGTTATCAACATTGGGACAATGAATATCCAGTGAACAGCTGTCTTAAATATGTATCTTGCAAATTTGAAGTTTAACTGGTTTAGTTTTCCACTGCAATTTCAATTAATCTCTTAACACGAGAGAAAGTTCCTGTAAATGCTATCTTTATTTAGACCTTGAAGCTTTAGGTAATAGAGATCTCAGTGTTCCACATTTAAGTTTCACGTCAATACTGTACTCTGTGTAGGAAGTATTTCTGAGCATATTGTTGATGTAAGTGATGTACCTGCCCTTTTATCACTTGATGATATTGGGGCTAATTTTAACATTTGTCTGTTGTTTGTGTATCCTGTCCGCTTTCCCTATTCACTGACTAGAGTTTAGGAAGTTAGGCCTGGTGCCCAATTGCATCTGAGGTGTTCTTATGGTGTAGCAGCACTGTCTCTTCCTCTAAGACCATATGACCATTAGAGATAATAGGCTGTTCGGTCCCTCAAGCCTGCTTTGCCGTTCAATAGGATCATGGCTGATCTCACATCCCTCACATTCACTTTCCTGCCCTTTCCCCAGAACCCTTGATTCCCTGACTGATCAACAATCTATCTCAGCCTTAAATATACACAAGGACTCCTCCCCGAAAGGTCTCTGTGACAAGGAGTTCCAAAGACTCACAACCCTCTGAGAGCAGAAATTCCTCCTCATTTCAGCCTTAAATGGATGCTTCTTTATTCTGAGACAATGCCCTCTGATCGAAACTCTCTCAGGTTCAAGTCACACCTGTTTCAGATATGGATTGTAACCTGTCTAAAGAGGTTGGTTAGCAACATCTATAATGCCTTTAATTCACACAATCACCAAAGTTAAAATGTTTCCCCAATGAATATAAATTGTAATGCTGTATCTCTGCAGGGAAAACTCTCTGTCTTCCAGCCGCTATTTCATTTGTGTTCACAGAATAGATTGGGCAGCAGTTGTTGTGGTTTCAGCTAATAGCCATGAACCTTCATTTTACTTTTAGAAAAATGGATTAAAATGATTCACTGTGTCAATGTAAACTGCACTGAGGCCAAAATAAATGATAGATTAAAAAGGAAGGCGCAACAAATGAAGCTAGAGTGATCCACATCCCTAAAGCAAGCACAAATAATTATATTCGTGCATAGTATCAAGTGTAAAATGGTCATTTCTTTACAGTATTAATTGCGTGATATTATTTTGACATAAACTTGAATTCTCAAGTATAAACATTCCTCAATTACAATGTGGTATCTGCACTTGAAATGACACTACTGTACGCAAATGACCTTGTGTAGCGAAATGATTTATGTGGTTGTTGTCATTGTATTCTTTTAGTGACATTTGAGTTCTTTGATGTTTACAAAGCAACATTTAATCTCTTTATTGCTTGTTATCTAATGATTCAATGTCATGCAACATATCAAAATATGATTGCAATGAATTTTGTTGTGACCGCGCTTTACACAAAAAAACATTTTGTTCTGACCTAAATATAGAGATGTGGCAAAACCAATACATGGGTTTAAAATGTGATCATATAATGAGTCACACAGAGAAACCTCCTGCAATAGTGTGACAGTAAGCCTCGTTAGCACCATGAACTTCTCGTTGAATTTAAATGTTCCGATAAATTGCTGTTTAGAGCTAAGGAACTAAAAAAAGGAACGGTAAGCTAATTTCATCCATGCTAAGAATTTGATTAGCAATCTCTACTTTGCAACTTTGAAGATAAGGAGTCCCACTTCCGACACCTCCTTATTCTTCCTATGCTTCCCTCATGGGATTGATTCCTCATTGGAATGCAGATCCATGGTTGCTAGACTTTCTCCAATTCCTTCCCAACATGGTAATTATACACATGTGACCTTAAGAATAACAGCATGGTATTTAATAAAGGATTAACCCCAATCTGACTGCTCCTGACGTCCAAACATCAACACTTTACGATATTGTACTTGCAGAACAAGTGAGCCTATAGGAACCTGAACAGATTTCCTTTCTCCAATAAAAACACATTGAGCCCAATTGTCGCACTCCTACCATTGCCCAGCTAAAATGTGTTATCACGGCACAAACACAGGCTAAACTGTTCAGGTTTCTTGTAGTTCAGTGGTGATGTTCCAACTTTTGAACCAGGAGGCTTGGGTTCAAGTCCCACTTACTCCGTAAGCACATAATGATATCTCTGATTAGGGAACACATCCATTCAATCCAATCCGAACACTCTAGTCTGTTCTGTTATGAGCTATTTCAGATATGCGTCAAATGATTCAGATTGCAACATTTAGCTCCTAAAACATAATCACTCAGATGATATTTATTTCCATCAAATGTTTCAGCTGTGGGCAGAGTTTGTGGATGTTGCAAGTGAAGATTTTATGCAATTAAATGAGATGTCTATTACAGTGCAGAGCTAAGACTGCAGCAAGAAGATTTGGATGTCAAGCATTTTTTTTATTCAAAAATATTCTTCCTCAATCATAGAATCACTACGGTGTGGAAGCAGGCTACTTGGCTCATCGATTTTATATTGATCTTCTGAAGAGCATCACGCCCAGACCCACCCTGCACTTCCCATGGATAATCCACCTAGCCTGCATATCCTGAGCACTATAGGCAATTTGGCATGGCCAATACCCTAACCTGCACATCTTTGGGCTGTGGGAGGGAACGGGAGCCCCTGGAGGAAACCTACACAGACACAGGGAGAACGTGTAAACTCCAAGCAGGCAGTCACCCAAGGCTGGAATTGAACCCTGTTCCCTGGTGCTGTGGGGTAGCAGTGCTAACCATTGAGCCATTGTGCAACCCATTTATTTGTAAAATTTGGAGAAGTGCAATTGAAATATGATGTTACATAAAGTGCAGCACAGTTCAGTGCAGAAGAGGAGTGGATATCTGTTCAGAATACTATGGTGGGATTTTATGATCTCCTCCAGAGTAACATTGGTAGTGGGGAGATATTTAATCAGGTACAGGGTGGGAACCAGGCACCGTCCACCTCCACCCGGATAAAGGTCCATGGTAGGAAGGACCATGGAGAGAAGTATGACGGTTATTTTCAGCCCTTAAGTTAACAACTAATGCTTAACCCTACCACCACATTCCATCATTTTCCAGCTTTTGATCCTTTAGGTACAAGTTCAAATGATTTGTTTTAAAAATGAAATGAGGGTTTCTGCCTCCACAATCTTTTCAGGTAATGAATTCCAAACCTTCATGCAGGCAAAAATAATTTCTCCTTAACTCCACAATGTGGTCCCACTTTTTAAGAGGGGTAGTAGAGATGACCCAGGGAATTATGGACCAGCAAGTCTCATCTCAGGGAAACTATTGGAGAAAATTCTGAAGGAATGAATTAATACCCACTTGGAAAGGCGTGGGTTAATTAGGGATTGTCAGCATGGCTATGTCAGAGGGAGATCATACCTAACAAATTTGTTAGAATTCTTTGAAAATGCGATCAAGTGTGTGGATGGGGGAAGTTCAGTTGGTTTGGTTTATGTGGATTTTAGCAAAGCTTTTGACAAGGTCCCACATGGCAGACTGATTGAGAAGGTTAAAGCACATGGAATTGAAGGAAACTTGGCAAGATGGATCAGAGCCTGGCTTAGTCATAGGACACAAAAAGTAGTGTTAGAAGGCTGTTTGAGTGACTGGAGGCCGGTGTCCAGTGGGGTAACACACAATCAGTATGGGGAACCTTATTGTTTATACATAAATGATATTGATGATATGTAGTGGGAATGGTAAGTAAATTTGCAGACAACGCCAAGACTGGTAGGGTGGTTAATAGAGAAGAAGATGGTTGTAGGTTATAGGAAGATATAAATGGGTTGGTCAGATGGGCAAACCAGTGACGGATGGTATTTAACCCTGATAAGTGCATGGTGATGCACTTTAGAAGGAGAAGCAAGATGAGGGAATGTTTACTGAATGGCAGGGCACTGGAGGAACAGCTTAGAGGAAACAGAGGGATCTTGGGGTAATTATTTACAGATCCATGAAATCTGCAGAGCAGATGAATAGAATAGTTAAGAAGGCACATGGGTCACTTGTTTTCATCAGTAGTGACATAGGGTATAAGAGCAAAGAGATAATGTTGGAGTTGTACAGACTGTTGGTTAGGGCACAGCTGGAGTACTGTGTGGCTATCTGGTCACCTCACTACAGGAATAATGTGATAACACTTGACGGGGTACTGAGGATATTCACCAGGATGTTGCCTGGGATGGAGAAATTGAGCTGTAAGGAGAGCTGGATAGGCTCAGATTGTTTTCTGTAGAGCAGAGAAGGCTGAGGGGGGATATGATTGAGGTGGATCAGATTAAGATGGGTATGGACAGGGTGAATAGAGAGTCACTGTTCCCTTTGGTCGAGGGGTCAATCACAAAAGGGCACCGTTTTAGGGTAAGGGGGCAGGAGGTTCAGAGGAGATTCGGGAACAAACCTTTTCACTCAGTGGGTGGTGGGAATCTAGAATGCATTGCCTGGGAAGGTAGCAGAAGATGGAAACTTTGCAATCTTTAAAAATATTTAGATGAGTATTTCAAATATCATAACATTCAAGGCTAAGGGACAAGTGCAGGAAATTGGGAGTAGTGCATTTTTAGCGTTAGTTATATCAGTGCAGACTCGACGGGCTGAAGGGCCTTTTCTGTGCTGTGTGAATCTATGAATCTATTAGACTCCCTTCTTAAAATCCCAACCCCAGGCTGTTGAAGTCTTTGCAAATGGCCTGGATGAGATGTATCAGGCTGTTGAGGGAGCTAAGGGAAGGAGATTTGAAGAACTCTAGCCGATAATTTTCAAATCCTCTCTGGCCATAGGCGAGGTGTCAGAGAGCTGGAGTACTGCTAACATTGGCCCAATTGTAAAACCGAGAGGCTAGATTAGAAAACTACAGCCCAGTCGCTCTAACCTCACTCGTGGGGAAGTTATTCTAAAGAATTCTGAGGGGCAGAATATACCTGGACTTGGAGAGACTTAGATTAGTCAGGGATAGTCAGCGTGGATTTATGAAGGGATGGTATTGTTTGTCAAATTTGATTGAATTTTTTGAAGAGCCGTGAGTGTGATTGAGGATAATGTGTTTGATGTGGTCTACATGAACTTTAGCAAGGCTTTTCATAAGACCCCTTATGGCAGACTGGAAAAGAAAGTAAAAGACCATGGTGAAAGCCAGAAAACGGGATTAAGCTAGTCACATCTTTGTTGACTGGTGGAGATATGTTGGGCTGTAAATTCTGAATCTTCTCTAGTGAGATCATAATCTTCCTCGAATGCTACGGCTAACAATGACCTAGTTAACTAATGCTTTATACAGTTTCAGCAGAACCATTCTGGTCTTATCACAGAATCGTTATGATGCAGCAGGAGGCCATTTGGCCCATCATATCCTCACCAACTCTCTGAGCACACGGACTTATCCAAATGCCAATCGCTTGTCTCTCCTTGTAACCTTGTAACCTAATTCCAACTTAAATTATCATCAAATACTCTCTTGATTGACTCACTTGCCTCCATCAAATGTTCAAGCTATGTAGAACTGCAGTCTTACAGCTCACTCTATGTAAAAGTTGTTTAATTCAATTCTTTCGTAAGTGATCTTTGATCTATGCCTTCTCATTCTCAATCCTTTCATGAGATAGAATCATTTTTCCCTGTCTACTCTGTCCAAACCTCTCTTGATTTTGGAAACTTCTATCAAATCTCCTCTTAGCCTTCTCCTCTCCAGGGAAAACAGTTCTAACATCTTCAATCTTTCATCACTTGTGGCTCTGCCTCCTCGAAATCATTTATCTGGTCTCACTGTGAACTCTTTGTGTGATTGGCCACAAGCTCAGCTGGCTATGTTTTCTGGATAGAGGCTTCCAGTGCATTTTCCAGGTGTTGCTATACTCTGGGAAGTGTTTGGGTGCACTATAATTTTAGAAAGCTTTCACTATCTGGTTCATCAGTGTGTAAGCGAACAGACTTGAGCTGGAGTGGCATGTTAGCTCAGTGATTAGCACTGCTGCCTCACAGTACCAGGGACCTGGATTCAATTCCACCCTTGGGTAACTCTATCTGTGTGGAGTTTGTACAATGTTGTTGTGTCTGCGGTTCTCAGCTTTCTTCCCACAGTCCAAATATGTGCAGATTAGTTGGATTGTCCCGTAGTGTCCAGGGAAGTGCAGGCTATGGCGGGGGGTTAGCCATGGGAAATGTGGGGTTAGGGTGATAGGGTGGGATGCTCTTCAGAGAGTCAGTGTAGACCCGACAGTCTGAATGGCCTCTTTCCACACTGTAGGAATTCTACAATTCCAGAGTCAAAACGGCCTGGTGGTATCACCCTCCTGAAGTTAGAGATTGCCTTCGTGGAAACAGTCAAGGCAATCTTGAGTCAATCTATCTTGATGCTTTACCTTCCCTGTCAATGTAATCTTGTAGCTGAGGCATAGGGTAAGGGTTGGCTCTCGTTACTGCGCTCACTTTCCTGTGGTCAATACTCAGCCTTGTGGGCACATCTGGCTTGGGCCCTAGCGCAGTTACTGCCATTCCATTGGCTCCAGCCCTTAGGAGAAGAAACCCATCATTTTACACACCCCCGACTGTCCTTGTGACCCTCCAGATGTTTTCACTCAAAGAACTATCTCATTCCTTTTTCTGAATGTGCCTCCACCACATGACTGCCCTCGAGGATTAAGCAGGGGCTGATTTATGAGGCAGTGTAACCACACAATGCCATTGAGATGTACCTACGTGAATATGAGCCTAATTACAGCAGCCTGGCAAGATCTTCATCGAGCAGCAAAACCTGAGGGTAAAGATTAGGGTAAGTGCCCATCTCATAAGACAATAGGATGTGCCAAGGATGACTCTGTGTGAACTATCAGCTGCTTTGGTGTTGGAGTGCCACCTCTGATTTGGCCATTTCTGCAGTATTACAGTGGTTGTGAAGATACACAATTTGTTGGCCTCTGTTCCCTTCAATCCCTCTACATGCCCAAAAAAATGTTACGTTTCTCCTCCCATCAACCAATCCCTAGAGGTCACAGTCATCAGTGACTGTCAATGTAGATGTCTCCATTTTCAGATCTCACTTCTGGGTGTCCTTCCAGGAGATGTCTGGATGCGTAGAGCTCAATTAGGATCCAGAGGCAAGTTTCATGGTGAAGAAGGTCTCTGGGATATGATGGTAGGTCATCTATATGAGAAAGTGACAGAACCAGTGGCAGGCATCATTTAATTAGCAATGATGGTCCAGATCAGCTATGATGGAGCAACATCAGGATCCTTTAAGATCAATAGTGGGCTCAAACAGAATTGTGTTCTAGCACTGACACTGTTTGCTGCTGTCATACAGCTTCAGGCCAGCTACTGAAGGTGTCTACTTATAGACCACAGCTGGCAAGAACTGTTTGAACTTCCTCGCCCAACACCCAAGACCAAGGTGAAGCAACTCCCACTCAGAGAGTCGCTCTACACTGATGATGCTGCATTTACTCTCCATACCGGGGAACCCCTTCAGCAACCAATGGACAAGCTGCCTCACACCTGGAAAGTGCTTCATTTGACCATCAGCACCAGATCAGTAATCTTTAAACAAAGTATAAAAGTACTTTGTGATCCAAGAGGAACAGATATACACCTCCCTGCTCTAAGACTAGTTCAGAACCCCCACCTCCACACCCCTTACCAATATTGGCAGATTGACTGACCCACTTGAATCCATACCTTCCTCACTGGCTTTCCATGAGTTCCTACGTGTCCCTTGAGGCAGTCTACACCTGCTTCTCCACACCCATCAATTTTCAATCCAGCTTACTGCTGCTTGACTGTTAAATATTGGGTCTCTAAAGAGCTAGGAACTAATTAACTCGGAATCAACTGTATATTTCAATGTTCCGGGGGTCACATCCATGGCTGCACTAGAATATGAGGCTTGGGATAACAGGACACAAGCATAGAGCAGTCTGCTGACAGAGGCACCATGGCGAGAGAGATTAAAGGCAAGGGGTTTTATTCTTTCCAAGTCCAAAATGTGACAGTACTTTGAAACATCTGGGAACCAAAAGACAACTAGAAGACATGAGAGCGATGTTATTTTTCTTTTGGGCTTGTATCTGGGGAACGTGGGGGACAACACGCATAGGTTGATTCCCTGTCCACTCCAACCCCTGCATCTCTGATTGGTGCTCACTTTAAAATGAATCTTTACATCTTGAAGCATCAACTAGATTGTCCCTATTAAGACTTCTCTTGACAAAAACAAGCCCGGCTTCTTGAGGCTTTTCTCATAACTCATTCTGATTGCACAACCCCATGTGCTGTCAAGGGTGACAATGCTATTTATCTGACAGTGACTCAATGATACACTGTATTCCAGCTGTGTTCCCATCAACTCATATTACACAGCTGCTGGACAACTACTGTTAACTTCATAACTCTGGTTCCTTGTGAAAAAGTTCCTTTAATTAATAAATACTTTGTTGCAGCCTTCAGTGGGGTAAGACAGTATGGATAAACTGGACTGTTATTACCCATGAGAAATCTTTGGTAAAATTGTGAGTCTTTTTTTGTTATAACTGTAGTTTTACACAAACTGTGTGTTTATGGAAACTGAGCAATACCACATTCACAATGAGGCAGACCGTGACTGATATGTTAAAGCTGCAAACAGTGTGTAATCATTGAGTAATCTCAGCAAAAGCACACCACAACAAAAGGAGGCAGTATATACTGACAGTAAATAGAAACTTAGTGATATTTCTTTCTTCACTTAGCTGGAGCGTTTAACAGATGCTGGCAGAGCTTTCATTCATTATCTGTATTTGTACTTGAAAAAGAAACCGGTTTGGCAACTATTTGGTTTACATAATACGGTCTGGTTAAAAGTCAGTGATTTCATCTCTTAATTTTGCATCGGATAATGAGGACAATATCCAGAATGTGGTAAAGATTTATCAAATTGTGAAGACAGTGGTGCCCCAATGGGTTAATAATACCATCACATTGTGAATCAGATAAGTACTAATGTGTGGAGATTCCTGCCAATTTCTGTTGGGAGTGGAGGAGTTACTTTGGAAATAAAAATCTTGAATTATTATGGTCATCTAACCAGATCACAGCTTAATACTACAGTGATCTCATCGCCAGAAATAACTCATAACCACCGTGGGTGCACTGCAGACATTTTACACATGGTCTGCTGGATCAACTTTAACTTTGCTTTCCTCATGGTTCAATGCTTATTTGGGGCCACGGGAAAGGAGCCAGAGACCTCACAACGAGCCTCTGCAGGTCTATCAGGATGAAAATGATTTGAAAGTTGAATGTTGAGCCACTCTCAGATCCTGCACTTTCGGGATCCATGTGTTTGGGAACACCAAGTGCGATAACATTAGCAGCTGCTGTCTGAGAATACAGCCCTGTCTGTAGAATACAGACTGTACTACACTGAGTAATGTAACTGTACCTCTGCATGGCTTGGAACCCAACACTAACTCCTCCCTTGGAACTTAGCATCTTGTCAACGCTGCTCAAGGAAAACATTTAATGCATCCCATACTCCCCAGAGCTAACTGCTAGCAAACAGACAACTGAAGAACAAACAGATATAAGCTGGAGTACACATAATAAGGCTACATAAGACATGACAGCACTCTATCCAATGTTGTGTTATTGGTCTAGAACAAAGTCACTTCCTGTATTCCTGCTCTTGTCACACTGAGCCTCCTTTATAAACAGAGTGGTGTGGACTTTAACTGATGCCATTATGGAGACAAAGTCCTGCTTCCTGCTGGTGTGAGCAGTCAATGAACAATGCGTTGAATACTGGCTGAATGCTGCACTTATTGGAATGAGCGGGCATTACCCAGTTGGCATGGCACTTGTATTGCAATCAGCGTGAATTAATTGGACATCATGTTTTCTGTGCCAGTTTTCAAGGGTGGTCAAATTTAACAGCAGGCTGTGAGACAGAGGGTATGGGATGCATCCTTTTTTTGTTTAACCTTGTTAACAGAAACCCTCTGAAAACTGACATGGCAGGTCTGCCCCTCTGAGCCACAGCACATCTCCCCACCTCCAAGTCTGGTCTGTCTCTCAAGGGAACCCTGATCCCCAGACTTCTCCCACTAACCTGGGGGATCGATCATGACCTAGCTATGGACTGTGATGCCATGCATTTCAGGCCTAACTGACCATGACCAACGCCCTGGACTGAAATTGGACCAAGCCCTTGACTGATTGGCAGTGCTCTCAGACTGACTAGCAGTGCCCTCAGACTGACTGGCAGTGCTCTCAGACTGACTGCTAGTGCCCTCAGACTGACTGGCAGTGCTCCCAGACTGACTGGCAGTGCCCTCAGACTGACTGGCAGTGCTCTCAGACTGACTGGCAGTGCCCTCTGACTGAGTGGCAGTGCTCTCAGACTGACTGGCAGTGCTCCCAGACTGACTGGCAGTGCTCTTAGACTGAGTGGCAGTGCCCTCTGAATGACCGGTTGAGTGACTGGGGTCTACCCATCACTCCACCTCGTCTCCTTTGACATTCACACATCACAATTTCTTCAAGCAGGCACTTTCCAGGTAAGATGGTGGAGTATGTCACAGGTCTGACATTGACACTGCCAACGGCTGTACCATCAGTTGCCCGTGCCTTCTCTGGGAGATATATTTGCTCTTTGGTGTTGCCTGGTGCCTCTCCTTCTGCGCTAACCTGAGCTGCCTGCCGCTAGTCCAGGGCTGAAGATCTTCTGTGCTTCAAGTCGGCTAAGCCACAGAAAATGTCCTTCCTCCACATCAGCACTCAGACTCCCAGATGGACACATAAGATACCTGGTCCGTCTGTCGCTGCAGAATGACCTGCCCGAAGCATTCCCATCCTGAGGAACCACCCAGCACCCACCCTCCCCACCCCAGTCCTGAAGTCCAGACTTCACACCTTCAGGTCTCGCCACATTGGCCCAATGATGTGTAAGCCTGGTACTTGCCGAATGCCAGGTTGTGTGGGTGAAGTGTCCGGTAGTGTTTGTGTGCGGCCATTAGAGGCACCTTGTGCAGAGGAATCAGCTCCCACTGAAGTGCACTGAAGCTTGATGGCTGGCATGGGCATCCCACCAGCTACAAGTGGGTGCTGACCAGACAAGCCTGTCAAGTACCCACTCTGTCTGAGGTAGACAAACAGGAGGCTGGAACAACAGCTCTGAAGAAGGGTAATGCATGAAATGTTGACTGCTCCTTTCCTCCAGATGCTGCCAGGCTTGCTGTGTTCTTACAGCCTCCTGTCTGTCTACCTTGGATTACAATATATGTAGCATTTTTGTCTCTAACCCACTCTGTCTTACCCATTGAAATATTGGGCCATCATATTTCTGCAGAGGGGAGGACTGGCAGTGCACTGTTAAAATGCCAATTTGAGAGGTTCATCGGGTATAAATTCATGTAAAGAAGCTTGATAGCAACTAACACTTGGGTTCTGAAGGTACTGAGGAAGATAGGAGGACTTTGTTGGGAAGATTTTTTCCCACCATCGAGAGGCTGCTGTTTTTAACTCTCACCTGATCAGGTTGTCTCACTCGCTACCCCTTAGCGAGAACTTTAACAACAACTGCCCAGCCTACTCTCACTAATGGTACACAAATCTAACTTTTCAAGCATGATATCTTACACCTCTCGGACAACCAAATCACACTGGATATTCGTTTGCTTTTCCTCATTTGTGGGAATTTGGGTGTCGCTGGCTGACCTGCATTTATTGCCCATCCCTAGATGCCCTTGTGAAGGTGGTGATGAGCTACCTTTTTGATCCACCGCAGTCCTCCTGCTGTGGGTTGACCCACAATGCTATTAGGGAGGGAATTCCAGGATTTTGAGCCAGCGACAGTGAAGGAACGGCGATATATTTCCAAGTTAGGATGGTGAGTGACTTGGAGAGGAACTTGGAGGCGGTGGTGTTCCCATATGTCTAATACCCTTGTCCTTCTAGATGGAAGTGGTCGTGTGTTTGGAAGGTGCTGTCTGAGGATCCTTGGTGAATTTCTGCAGTACATCTTGTAGACAGTACACACTGCTGCTACTGAGTGTCGGTGGTGGAGGGAGTGGATGTTTGTAGATGTGCTGCTTTGTCCTGGATGGTGTCAAGCTTCTTGAGCATTGTTGGGGCTGCACCCATCCAGGCAAGTGGGGAGTATTCCATCACATTCCTGACTCGTGCCTTGTAGATGGTGGACAGGTTTAGAGGAGTCAGGAGATGAGTTACTTGCTGCAGTATTCCCAGCTTCTGGCCTGCTCTTGTAGCCACTGTGTTTATGTGGTGAGTCCAGTTGAGTTTCTGGTCAATGATAACCCGCAGGATGTTGATAGAGGGGGATTCAGTGATGGTGATTCAGTGACGGTGGTTAGAATGTCTCTTATTGGTGATAGTCATAGCCTGGTATTTGTCTGGCGTGAATGCCACTTGCCACTTGTCAGCCCAAGCCTGGATATTGTCCAGATCTTGTTGCATTTGAACATGGATTACTTCAGTGTCTGAGGAGTCGCGACTGGTCATGAACATTGTGTAATCGTCAGCGAACATCCCCAATTCTGACTTTATGATGGAGGGAATGTCATTGATGAAGCAGCTGAAGATGGTTAGGTCCAGATCACTACCCTGAGGAACTCCTGCAGAGATGTCCTGGAGCTGAGATGATTGACCTCCCACAACCACGACCATCTTCCTATGTGTCTGGTATGATTCCAATCACAGGACAGTTTGCCCCCGATACCCATTGATTCCAGTTTTGCTAGGGCTCCTTGATGCCACATTCAGTCAATGCAGCCTTGATACCAAGGGCTGCGACTCTCACGTCACCACTGGTATTCAGCTCTTTTGTCCATGTTTGAACCAAGGCTGTAATGAGGTCAGGAGCTGAGTGCCCCTGGCAGAACCCAAACTGGGCGTCACTGAGCAGGTTATTGCTGAGCAGGTGCTGCTTGATAGCACAGTTACTGACTCCTCCCATCACTTTACTGATGATCGAGAGGAGACTGATTGGGTGGTAATTGGCCGGGTTGGATTTGTCCTACTTTTTGTGTACAGGACATACTTGGGCTATTTTCCACATTGTTGGGTAGATACCAGTGTTGTAACAGTACTGGAACAGCTTGGCTAGGACAGCGGCAAGTTCTGGGGCACAAGTCTTCAGTACTGTTGCCAGAATGTTGTCAGGGCCCGTAGATTTTGCAGTATCCAGTGTCTGCAATCATTTTGTGATATCACATGGAGTGAATCGAATTGGTTGAAGACTGGTATCTGTAATGCCGGAGACAACTGGAGAAGGCAGAGATGGATCATCCACTCAGCACTTCTGGCTGAAGATTGCTGCTAATGCTTCAGCTTTATCTTTTGCACTGATTGGCTGGGCTCTTGCATCATTGCGGATGGGGATATTTGTGGAGCCTCCTCTTCCAGTGAGTTGTTTAATTGTCCACCACCATTCACAACTGGATGTGGTAGGACTGCAGAGCTTAGGCCTGATCCGTTGGTTGTGGGATCGCTTAGCTCTGTCTATCACTTGCTGCTTTCGCTGTTTGCCGTGCAAGTAGTCCTGTTTGGTGGCTTCACCAGGTTGAAACCTCATCTTCAGGTATGCCTGGTGCTGCTCCTGGCATGTCCTCCTGCACTCTTCATTAAACCAGGGTTGATCTCCCTGGCTTGATGGTAAAGGTTGAGTAGGGGATATGCCGGGCCATGAGGTTACAGATTGTGCTGGAATACAATTCTGCTGCTGTTGATGGCCCATGTTATGGATGCCCAGTCTTGAGTTGCTAGATCTATCCGAAGTCAGTCCCATATAGCATGGTGATAGTGCCACACAACACGATGGAAGGTATTCTCAATGTGAACTCAGGACTTCGTCTTCAAAAGGACTGTGCAGTGGTCACTCTTACCGATACTGTCATGGACAGATACAACTGCAGCTGGCAGATTAGTAAGGATGAGATCAAGTATGTCTTTCCCTCTTGTTGGTTCGCTCACTATGTGCTGCAGACCCAGTCTAGCAGCTATGTCCTTTAGGAAACAACCAGCTCGATCAGTGGTACTGCTGCCATTCACTCTTGGTGGTGGACATTGAAATTCCCCACCCAGAGTACATTTTGTGCCCTTGACATCCTCAGTGCTTCCTCCAAGTGTTGTTTAACATGGAGGAACACTGATTCATCAGCTGATGGAGGACA
>JAHRHZ010000022.1:45691754-45711731 GCA_024137785.1 Ginglymostoma cirratum
GTATTCGTTGATATGTGGGTGGAGGGGGACAAAGGTGAGCCCTTTACTGAGGACTGACCGTTCGTCCTCAGTAAGGGGGAGGTCTGGGAGGATGGTTTGCACTCAGCTCTGTCCCATTGTGGGCACATTAACCGGGAGTGTTCCTGAATTGTAACATTGATGTACTGCTGGCTGGTTACCGTAAGAAAATAGGTGTGTGTAAGATTCCCAGGCCTGTGCCAACCCAGCTTCCCCAAGTCTCCCAGGACAGACTAACAGCTGGCTGCTTTTATGCACTAGATACCCACTGTAGACGGTGGCAGAGACTGCTCTGGGAAGCCCAGGAATCAATGTCACACAACAATAGGACGTGCCAGCAGGGATGTCGGAAATGGGCTGTAGGTGTCTGAACAGGTTTGGGTCATTCTTCCCTGCAGACCAGCCAGGATCATGGGAATAACTGCACCCTGTCCAACTTCACCCAGATGTGAGGGTCGGACACTACAGCAGCAGCAAGGCGAAGAGGGCTGAGCCTCTTCAGGGGAAAAGGAGGATCGGGAACACGACAGGAAGGATAGAAACAGGAGAAACGGGAGCAGAGGGAACAAGAAGAGGAAGAATGGGAGGAGGGATGGGAGGAGGGAAAAGGAGTAGGAGGAGAAATAAGAGGGGGAGCAGAAGGAGAGGGAATGGGAGAAGTAGGTGTGAGAGGATAAGGAGGAAGAGGATAAGGAGGAAGAGGAAGAATGGGATGAGGACATGGACAAACCAGGAAAGTGGTGTGAATAATAAAAAAGAAGTGTGCGGTTCAGAAACGAAACAGGAACTGACCAACCTGACGTTGTGTAACGCACCCTCGTATGGATTCTTATGAAACAACAAATCATTATTCTTCCTCTTTACTGTATTCCTCTGTGGTTTCAGCAGAGCAGGGACTTGGCTCCTGAAATTTGGGATCAATTGTGGTCGGATATATAACCCTGTTTCAATGTCCTCTGGCTTTCATAACCGTGACCTGCTCAGGGACAGACCTGATCACTCAAGCATGAGGCTGTGACTGGGGGAAAGGCTAGGGGAGGGGAGAGGAGGGGAGGGGTGGGGGTTGGGGGGCTGGGGGAAAGGCTGAGGGCAGGCAATGGAATCGGGAGCACTTTGGACAAAGTGGAATGAACCCAGGCCGTGAGGCTCGAACAATCATCCCATATTATTTCAGGAAAGGGGTCGTTTCATGGTCAAAATTACTAAGAGATGCTTATGTTGCCCCACATATGACCCATTTTCCATTTTAGACAAGGCCAGGAAACAGGGGACAAGTTCCTGTATGGAACAGGCAGGTATTTACTGACCTATGCAAATTGGGGTCCTTTGACAGGTACCATTTTGAATCCATTGGCCAACATTCGCATTTGGCGAGGTCACCTGGCGAGTTCTATTATTCACTTAAGTGTCCCGTTTAGATGTGGTTTAGATGAGTTCTGTATTTTTGTTTGAATATTTTCCTCTATATTCTCACTGCTACGTTCTGCATTCCCACAGTCTCTCCTATCACACGTTATAATCCAGATAAAATTTTCAAGATTCTAGACTCACATTTACCATCGCTGACATTATTTTCCTCAGGATGGTGATGAGACAGCTGCCTGTGAACAGTGACAGATAATGGCTCAGACAATCCCTTCTTCACTGAATTCTCTGTGACAAAGCCTCGGTAACATCTGGTTAGTGCAAACACTAAGTCAACCTTCTTATCAATGTAGGAATGGATATAAAATAGGAACATAAGTAGGTTGGAGAGTCCCAAAAATTTGCTGCATCCTTCCACATGATCATAACCGATCTTCCTCAATTCCACTTACCCTCCTGATCCGTATATTACTTGATTCTAAATATCTATAAAGCTCACAACCTGAAAACGTGCAGCTTTGTAGGATAAAGAATTTCCAAGGTTCGCACTTTGCTGGTGGACAACCCTGCCCCGATCTCAATCAGCAATCTTTTTCTCAGACCACGACTTCCAATCCGACACTGTCCGGTCCCTCAGCAGCTCCCTTGTGTGTGTCCTGTTAAACCGTGTCAGATTTTCTTGCCACTGTTAGCACTGCAGTAGTGCCAGGCAGTGACCACCTCCCACAAGCCGGAATCCAATCATTGCCAGTGACATTTAATAGCATTACTGCCACTGAAACCCCAACAACCAACATCCTGCAGATCATTATTGACCAGAAGCTGAACTGGAGTGTTCATATAAATGACAATCGCAGGGAATTCTGGAGAAACTCAGCAGAACTGGCAGCAAGGTAATAAGGTGTGGGGCTGGATGAACACAGCAGGTCAAGCAGCATCATAGGAGCAGGAAAACTTGACGTTTTGAGCCTAGACCCTTCATCAGAAATGGGGGAGGGGAAGAGGGTTCTGAAATAAATAGGGAGAGAGGGGGAGGCGGATAGAAGATGGATAGAGGAGAGGATAGGTGGAGAGGAGGCAGACAAGTCGAAGAGGCGGGGATGGCATCTGTGGAGAGAGAAACAGAGTTAATGTTTTGAGTCTGATATAACTCTTCTTCAGAACTTCTGTTCTCTTCTGAAGAAGAGTCAAACCGATTTGAAATATTAACTTGCTTTCTCTTTCCATTGATGCTGCCAGACCTGCTGAGTTTCTCCAGCATTTTTGATGTTTGTTTCAGATTTCCAGCAGCTGCGTTAGTTTCCTTTTATTTTAACTATATAAATACAGTGGCTACAAGAGCAGGTTAAAAGCAAGGAATCTTGCAATGAGTAACTCACCTCCTGACTCTCCAAAGCCTGTCCACCATCTACAAGGAACAGGCCTTGCTTCCTACTTGCCTGGATGGGTGCAGCTCCAGCAACACTCAAGAAGCTTGACACCATCCAGGACAAAGCAGCCTGCTTGATTGGCACCACATCCACAAGCATCCACTCCCTCCACCACCGACACTCAGTAGCAGCAGTGTGTACTATCCACACCTAGGCTCCCTATTTTCCAAACCCACAGCCACTTCCATCTAGAAGGACAAGGGCAGCAGATGCATGGGAACACCACCACCTGCATGTTCCCTTCCAAGTCACTCACCATCCTGACTTGGAAATATATCACCGTTCCTTCACCGTCACTGGGTCAAAATCCTGGAATTCCCTCCCTCAGGGCATTGTGGGTCAACCCACAGCACGCACTGCAATGGTTCAAGAAGGCAGCTCACCACCACCTTCTCAAGGGCGTCTAGGGCAGGGCAATAAATGCTGGCCCAGGCAGTGATGCCCGCATCCAATGAGTGAATGAAGGAATCATGGAGTTTTGGGAAAGATGGGAACAAATCTGGACAGTGACACAGTGGTTGAGACTGTCAGAAAGGGAATGGAGATCAGAAATGGAGTGGTAGCGACAGAGTCAAGGAGTCAAGGATCTCTCTGATTTGAGAGGAAAATGGAGATGGCAGGCTTGAAGGAAGAAGTGACAGGAACTGAGGAGACAATATCAGCTACAATGGGAGTCAGTAGGGGAAAGTAATGGAAAAGTCTTTGGTTTGTCTCCTGAGAAATTGTGCCCAAGTCTTTGAAATGCAGAGTCTGCTGGTGGTAGTGTATAAGGTCATCTTTTTGTCCTGAATAAATTGATGTCCTGATCTGATCCAGTCAGCAGCATTTATCACCTCTGTAATTGGGAATCCCATCCAATCTCTTCCGTTACATCAAATATTAATGTCATTAATGATGATCAGAAAATGAGATACCATCAGGCAGCCATGTGTAAACCGGTAAACAAGTTTTATCGTAATTTTAAAAAAATCTTAGACTAGATTGAAACCTTGGGTGAGGTAAAGATAAATATTATAGATAATTTATGTAAATTGGGAACTGAATATCCAAAGGTCAGATAGCAGGGTATGGACTGTTGATTATATTATTAAGCTTTCATGATCTGAAAAACTCTGGAGTATTGATTCATCTACTTCTGTTTGCTTTTGTTGTCATTGACAATGGGGGTGATCAAAGTGCTTTTCTTTCACTGAGTAAGTGCCTTTTCTGCCTTTGCCAGTCAGTGGTCTAGCAACTGCCATACTAAGTCCATCATTGCCAGAAAAATAATGAATCACTTTCATCCTTTCAGCTTTGTTGTTGAGTGCAAACTATAATTTCAGAATACCACGGAACAATTTTGATGTGGTCCTGTCCATAATGAAAATTACACCGTGCGACTGAATAATGCAGTGTTAATATCCGTCACAGCGCAATAAGTACATTGTTGAAAATCTTCCTGTTTGTATTAATATTTTACTGTGCGTGGCTAAGGAATCCACTGTAAATCTGATCTGTTATAACTGCTGAACTCCACTCTTGCTTCAATGCAATTCTAGATCATTCCTTTTCTACTTTTTGATCATAGGTTTTATTTCTACCATTCCTAGCACCTTTCAGCAGACTGGTTGTAAAGACCATAAGACCATAAGACATAGGAGTGGAAGTAAGGCCATTCGGCCCATCGAGTCCACTCCACCATTTAATCATGGCTGATGGGCATTCCACTTACCCACACTCTCCCCGTAGCCCTTGATTCCTTGCGAGATCAAGAATTTATCAATCTCTGCCTTGAAGACATTCAACGTCCCGGCTTCCACTGCGCTCTGTGGCAATGAATTCCACAGGCCCACCACTCTCCGGCTGAAGAAATGTCTCCTCATTTCCGTTCTAAATTGACCCCCTCTAATTCTAAGGCTGTGCCCACAGGTCCTGGTATCCCACCTAACGGAAACAACTTCCCAGCGTCCACCCTTTCTAAGCCATGCATTATCTTGTAAGTTTCTATTAGGTCCCCCCTCAACCTTCTAAACTCTAATGAATACAATCCCAGGATCCTCAGCCGTTCATTGTATGTTAGGCCTACCATTCCAGGGATCATCCGTGTGAATCTCTGCTGGACACGCTCCAGTGCCAGTATGTCCTTCCTGAGGTGTGGGGCCCAAAATTGGACACAGTATTCTAAATGGAGCCTAACTAGAGCTTTATAAAGTCTCAGAAGCACATCGCTGCTTTTATATTCCAACCCTCTTGAGATAAATGACAACATTCCATTCGCTTTCTTAATCACGGACTCAACCTGCAAGTTAACCTTTACAGAATCCTGTACTAGCACTCCTGGATCCCTTTGTACTTTGGCTTTATGAATTTTCTCACCGTTCAGAAAATAGTCCATGCCTGTATTCTTTTTTCCAAGGTGCAAGGCCTTGGAAAGAGCTGGGCTTGCGTTGTTTGGATCAACCGAAGGAAAATGGAGCGAATGTAGTTCAGCCAGATGGGCCTCATAGAATATGAGTTCCCTGATTGGGGCTGTTCACCTCATCCAATCAGGGAGGCCTGGCTTACTGATAAAAAGGTGAGTGTCAGACATTTTGTTCACTCTGAGAGCTGGCTCTGAGGGAGCTGGTTCAGTGTCAAGGTCTCTCCACATGTAAATGACATGGTAGCGGGATGCTGGCCTCTGTGGAGTTATTTCAGAAACCCCTTTTTTGTATGCTTTCCAAATCTTCAGCGATATGTGGGAGTCTCTAAATTTGTTCACACATAGAAAATAGGAACAGGAGTAGGCCATTCAGCCTTCTAGGCATGTCCTACCATTCAATATGATAATGGCTAATCATCCCACTCAGTCTCCTGTTCCCACACTCTCCCCATACCTTTTGATCCCTTTAGCCCTAAGAACTATGTCTAACTCCTTCTTGAAAACATTCCATATTTTGGCTTCAACTGTTTCCTGTGGCAGAGGATTTCAAAGGCTCACCACTCTCTGGGTGAAGAAATCTCTCTTCACCTCAGTCCTAAATGGTTTCTATCTTTAAACTGTGACCCCAGTTCTGAACTCCCTCGTCATTGGGAACATCTTTCCTATCATTACCCTGTCTACTCCTGTTAGAATATTGTAGGTTTCTCTGAGAGTCCACCTCATTGTTCTGACCTCCGCTGAATGTATTCCAATCTCTCTTCATATCCCGGGAATCAGTCCCTCTACAGGAAGAATATCCTTCGTCAGATAAGGAAGCCAACACTGCATACAATACTCCAGATGTGGCCTCACCAAGGCCCTGTACAGTACTTGTGTCTGAAGAGTTGCAAAGGCGATGTCCGACAGAGATGAAATTAACACCCCGTTTCATGAATGGAACCTGGAGATTCTGCTGGATGGGGTGCTGCAGAGGGACTGTACCAGACCCTCCATCTCCTCTACCTCCTAAACAGGCTTTGAAGCAACCACAAATTTGCAACCAATCAATGATCACTTCTCCCATGTATTGGAACCTGTCTCCGTGACATCTTCTCTGGCTTGTTGTACCCAGTGCTGCATTGCTGTATCTCGCTGGAGGTGATGTTCCTCCTGTTCAGTGTCCTCATCTTCCTCGTTGGAAAAATGCTACTGGTCTCCTAGATCTTCAGAGTCCATCACTCCCCCTCTTTGCCTGCTCCTGTTGTACAGAGCATTGTGCATTTTATGTGAATAATGATAAGTAAAGTTTCATGTTTATTGCATGTTTGTGTGAAGAGTATTTTTGTAAAGGGTAGGCTGTCTACTGACAAGATCACATTGGCCATTTCAGATTATTTGAAACCTTTAGACCACAAGCTTCTCAAGACCATTTGAATTTGTTCAAAAGGCTTTCCAAAATAAATGATTTGTAGCACTTTATTCGGGAACATTTCAAAGAATGGTGTGAATAACTCTTGGAAGGAATTGGAGGTAACAGTGTAACAGCAGCATGGGATTGACACTCTCAGTCACATATATACTGACACAAGCTAGTGATTTGATAGTCTGTAAAATATATCAATTAGTGTTAGCGTACTTAAGCCCTGCTCCATCAAATGATAATATCAAACATCACCATTATTTTCATTTCCCTGCCTTCCCTCCCATTATTTCATAATGAGTCAGATGTCTGAAAGTTTATTAACAACTAATTATGTGCATTAGTATGACATTTCAGATTAACAGATACAGCCTGAATTATATGGTTCCTTAGATTACTGTTATGTTACATACATAGTTGACTGACTGACGAGCTGTCTGCTTTCTAACAAATAAATTGCTAACTGCTGAATGAATGACGGAGAATAAGATGATGGCCTCTTATACGACAGCATTACATGTCATGATATCATCTAGCTATCTTAAAGGTACAGCACCTCTTTGAGATCTGTCAAAAGATACCAGAATGCTTTTCTCTATACCCCTTGATTCGCTTAGCCCCAAATGTTCTGTTGATTGCCACTGTTACCTGCAACAACATGGTGGCTCAATGGTTAGCACTGCTGCCCTCCAGTGCCAGGGACCTGGGTTCAATTCCAGCCTTGGATGATTGCCTGTGTAGGGTTTGCACATTCTCTCTGTGTCTGTTTTCTCCCACCATCTAAAGATCTGCAAATTAGGTGGATTAGCCTAGAGTTACAGGCATAGGGTAAGAGGGGGATGGATTTTGGTGGAATACTCTTTGGAGGATTGGCGTGTACTCGATAGGCTGAATGGCCCGCTTCCACATTGTAGGGATTCTATGGTTGAATATACCAAACATAACCTTTGAATGAAGAGATTTCTTGACATCTTGTCTGACAGCCCTTCTTCATTCATTCTGAGGCAGTTTTCTCATACTCAAGGTCCTTGAACTAAGGGGTAACACAGTCTCAATGTTGTTACTGTTATGTCCTCCAAGTGACCAGTCCATGTCACTAGTAGACACTGCCTGGTTTGCTATGGTGGTCTGAATGGAGATGGCAAAGTGAGATGCCACACCAGAGAATAAAGGCATTGCGAATGTTATAGAGATATCAGCCATTGCTCTGCAAGTCACACCGAATATGTTTACGACACTAGCTGTACATAGCAAGAAATAGAATTCGTTTCGGCTGGGTTATAGCTGGCATCAGGTGCCAATTTATGTGCAATCGTGCCATCCTGTGCCACTGGGGAGCCTGTACATGCTGTAAAGCTGTGTTCTCACTCTATTCTGTGATGACAGAGAAGGAAATGCTTCCAGATCTCTTCGAGCACAGAATTTCTTGTTCATGTGGCACTGAATGACCATCTGGGATATTACGAATATCACCAGCCTCATTGGAGAAGACGCCATAAAAGATCCTGGTCACGGTCATGTTCACAATCAGTGGTGATGCCAACCTTGCTCTGCTGTGAGATACAATTGTGGCTACAGCAGAAACAGTTTACGGTGAAGGTGTCTGCAGTAAAGGGGATGTCTGATAGTGTTCTGAAGAACAGTCTTACCTGACTCGAAATGTTAACTCTGTTTCTCTCTCCACAGATGTTGCCAAACCTGCTGACTTTCTCCAATCCTTTCTGTTTCAATGTCTGACATGGTGTTCCTCACTGAGCTTTGGGGATCTGAATGCCCTGAATGAATATCTCTTCCATTTGCAAAGCTCTCTCCTTCGTCTTCTAGTGGCATTTCCTGCTCTATATCACCTCTCTGTTTATTTCTGAGATGAGGACAAGTGTCTTCAGTCAAAAGGTTGTGAATCTATGGAATTCCCTACCCTCCAGATGGTTTTTCATCAACGAATACATTGAAGACTGAGATAAGAGTCCTCCACGTTGCTGTAGATCTGGAGTCACGTGTAGGCCAGACAAGGTACAAATGACAGATTTCTTTCCCTTGAGGACATTAGTGAACAAAATGCCATCTCTAGAAATTTTTGCGTATTCTCTTTGCCATGGTCTCTTCCAAGGGGACTGCAAACAATTGCACTCAGTCTGGGACTAAGTGCTCTGGAAAGAATCCTCAAAATCAGGACAAGTGTTACATTTTAGGAAGGTAAATTAGGGCAGGACTTATACACTTAATGGGAAGGTCCTGGGGAGTGTTGCTGAACAAAGAGACCTTGGGGTGCAGGTTCATAGTTCCTTGAAAGTGGAGTTGCAGGTTGATAGGATAGTGAAGGAGGCATTTGGTATGATTGCCTTTATTGATCAGTGCATTGAGTACAGGAGTTGCGAGGTCGTGTTACAGCTGTACAAGACATTGGTCAGGCCACGTTTGGAATATTGCGTTCAGTTCTGGTCTCCCTGCTACAGGAAGGATGTTGTGAAACTTGAAAGGGTTCAGAAAACAATTACAAGGATGTTGCCAGGGTTGGAGGGTTTGAGCTGTAGGGAAAGGCTGAATAGGCTGGGGTTATTTTCTCTGGAGCATGGGAGGCTAAGGGATGACCTCATAGAAGTTCATAAAATCATGAGGGACATGGATAGGGTGAATAGACAAGGTCTTTTCCCTGGGGTGGTGGAGTCCAGAACTAGAGGGCATAGGTTTAAGGTGAGAGGGGAAGACTTAAAAGGGACCTAGGGGCAGCTTTTTCATACAGAGGGTGGTGTGTGTATGGAATGAGCTGCCAGAGGAAGCGGTGGAGGCTGGTACGATTTCAACATTTAAAAGGCATCTGGATGGGTATATGAATGGGAAGGGTTTAGGGGGATATGGGCCAAATACTGGCAAATGGGACTAGATTCATTTAGGATATCTGGTCAGCATGGACGAGTTGGATCGAAGTGTCTGTTTCTATGCTGTACAGCTCTATGACTCTGTGACCTCAAGTGCTTCAGATACCAATGACTCCCAGTATGTCGAAACAAGCTTCTACATGGTAGACTAATCAGTAAAGTTAGATCACATGGGATTCAGGGAGAGCGTCCCAATTGGCTTAACATCAGGAAACGGATGGCATAATGGAGGGTTGTTTTTTGGACAGGGATCGGTGCTGGGTCCACTTTTGTTTGTCATTTATATAAATTATGTAGATGAGAATGTAGGAGGCATGTTTAGAAAGTTTGCAGATGACACCAAAATTGGATGTATAGTGGACAGTTAAGAAGGTTACTTGAGATTACAAAGAGATCTTGATCAATTGGGTCAATGGGCTGAAGAGTGACAGATGGAGTTTAATTTGGATAAATGCGAGGTGTTGCATTTTGGTAAAATAACAAAAGCAAAACTATACAATTAAAAGTAGGGCCTTGGGTAATGTTGTAGAACAGAGAGACCTAGAGGTTCAGATACATAGTTCTTTGAAATTTGCATCACATATAGACAGGGTGGTTAAGAAGGCATTTAGCACGCTTGCCTTCATTGCTGAGACCTTTGAGTATAGGAGTTGGGACATTACATTGAGGTTGTACTGGTGAGGCTTCCTCTGCAGTACTGTGTCCAGTTCTGGTCTCCCTGTTATAGGAAGGATATTATTAAGCTGGAGAGGGTTCAGAAGAGATTTACCAGGATGTTGCTGGGAATGGAGTTATAAGGAGAGGTTAGATAGGGTGGGACTTTTCTCAGTGAAGTATAGGAGGTTGAGAGGTGACCTAATAGAGGTTTATAAAACAATGAGGGGTATGGATAAGGTGAATGGCAAGTATCTTTTTCCGAGCGTTGGGGAGTTCAAGGCTAGGGGGTATATTGATCTGCAACTAGCCTGTAATTAGTTGAGGATCTGATCGAAAAGTGCCGAGGAGTCCTGGCTGCCATTGAGCATCTGATTAGCTGTGTGAGGTAGGCCATTAGCTGGATGGTGATGAATCAAAGTGGGGTTATTGCAGGTATTAATGAGCTCTTGTGTTAGAGTGGTTGTATACCTACCTCCAAGCTAGTGAAGCCTGGGTTCAAATCTCACTTTAAGGGTATGGTGCCCATGATGGTTTGTCATCTAAACAAGTTGTGTTTTTCTTCAATGGATGCTGTGATCTGGATTTTGAAGACTGAACAGAACTGTAACAGGAGAAACTGATGTCAGAGAATTGAATACTTGTAACTAATAATTCACAATGAAATGTGACATCTTAGAAGTAAAACTAGAACAGAGAGATTCTCATCGATAACCCACTCTTTTGAAAAGCCCAGGGCCACTTTCAAATCTGAAGGCTCAGATGCTAATGTATAGTAATTTGCAGCTGCATTCAATCTTAAGTGAAATGAGTTTGAAATCCTGCTGAACCATTTCAAATTAAAGAACAAATTGCTTTCAGACTCCGTATTACAATGCACATTTCATTTTCGTTCGATTTCAGTTCCTGGAGCTGATTTTAATGTCATTGTAAATTGTGAAGACGTGTGTTATAAAGTGTAGTTACAAGGTGCTCATTTAATCAATGAGTTGAGACAAACCCTGGACATTTTTGATCCAGGGATTAAATTCTGCATTTTCTTTGCGAAATGGGGTTGTGATTGGGCATTCGATTAGACAGCACAGTTACAAAGATTTCCCCACTCCCCATCCAAGGGTTTCTCTTCAGAAGGTGAGTAGGAACTAGATACATAGGGTTTATCCAAATAAAATTACAGTGGCTGCTCTGAGGTCCCTTCCTGAGAAAGTTTGCAGCAGAGTTCTAACATTCCACAATACTGTGTGTGTGGTTCTCTGGCATTCATCATAGCAAATATAATTTAACACTCATTAGTGAGAAATTTATTACTCATTGACAAACTAAATACTCTAACTTTCTTAGCAGATCTCCAGTGACATTGAGTATGGCTCCTCCAGTCACAGTTACTATCATACACATTTCAGTATGAGCATGACAATGATCCAACCGTCACTGCCTTGGCTGAAGCAATAAATCACAAGACTGACGTTATTAAAAGTATGACACACCTAGCTGAAAATGAAGGATACAGTCTCAGAGAAATAATTGCCATGGAAGGCCAGTTAACAGCCTCAGTTGCTGGTCAGACCTCTTATTGTACAGTTAAATCTTTAAACAATAAAGAACAAGAAAGGTTGGTTTAAGACAGAAAGTTAAAAATGCTGAAAGGAAATGCTGAAAAGTATTTTCAAGTCCTCAAATAAACTATAACTCTATATTGATAACCATTAATTTTCGATGCCTGATAAATTAATTGGCAGTAATTAACACCTAGTACATTGTCAAAAGGACATTTTACTTTGGAAATGAACTAGACTTTGCTATCTGTGATGAGTTGAATTTATATCTAATAGACACATCATAGAAACCCGACAGTGTGGAAACAGACCATTCAGCACAAGTCTATACCAACCCTCTGAAGAGCATCCCACGCAGATCCATCCCCCTTACCCTTTCCTTTCCCTGTAACCCTGACTAACACACCTAACCTACACATCCTTGGACGCTATGGGGCAATTTAGCATGGTCAATCCACCTGACCTGCATACCTTTGGATTTTGGGAGGAAACCGGAGCACCCGGCAGAAACAGGGAGAATGTGCAAACTCCACACAGACACTTGCCCAAAGGTGGACTCAAACCTGGGGCTCTGGCGCTGTGAGGCAGCAGTGCTAACCACCAGGCCACCTATACATTTACACTGTTTGGCATTTTGTTTATTTCCTCCTGGGATATGAGTGTTTTGGTGAGACCAGAATTTGTCATCTGTAGCAAATTAACCTGGAAGAAGGTGAGCTGCTTCCTTGAACTGCTACAGTCAACATGATGTAGGGACATCCACAGTTTACCTCAGTGTTGTTAAGGAGGGAGTTTCAGGTCTTTTACCAACTGGCAGTGAAGGAACAGTGGTATATTTCCAAGTCTGATCAGCTCCCTGTGTAATCCAACTTGTATTTTGCAGGGGTTCAGACCCCTGTTGTGAGTAATTGTAGATTTGTATGTTTAAGAAGCCTCCTCCCCTGGTTTGTCATCTGTTTTGCAAGGAGCGGACAGAAATTACATAAAGAACTGAAGTTACAACAGGAGACTGGTTGAATTCCTGGCAAATTTCAGGTGCCATCTGTTTTCTTTCCAAAGTACACATTAACATTTCAGCAGAAACAGACAAAAAACAAATTAAGAGATCTGTTATAATAACAGACAATGACTTCATGTAGTTTTGTGACGAGCAAAAGGTTAAGTCGAGTAAGTTACTTCTGTTAAACAGAAATTGTAGAATGTATGAATGGGAGATGAAAAGAATGTTCCCTTTGTGTAAACGTTATAAACCTAGACTCTTATAACTTATTTTAACAGACCAATAATTGAAACTTGTTTGAAAAATTTAAAAGTTCTGGTATTGTCATAGGCGGTTTGACGGAATTCAGATTTTTTTCAGAATTTGGTTACGATTATCATCACAAGATGTCATCGATCAGCAGACACTGGATTGCTAATAGGCTAAATCTCAGCTGAAGAGAAAGATTTCTATTGTTAAAAAGCATCCATTTCCAGCACAAAATAGTTGGATACCCTTTGAAACACAATCGGCTTATTGTGCACTGATCCATACAGACAGTGTTTGTGCTCCCACCGAGGGAAATGGGTCACATGAGCAGAAGTGATAGCAATGTTTGGCTCTTCAGCACTCTTGCACATATAATTTACCACATAGATACTCATTTCTGAACCTTACGTGTTCTGTAAATAATGACTGTGTAATAATATTTTTGCGCTCACTGCCAAGTTCCTTGGACCATGTGGATGTATAATTTAGTAGAGGTTATGGTTTATACTTTACATAAGTTAGTTCATATATCGATTGCTTCACTTCATCAAGGCGTGTACTCTAGGGTTGAATGTTTAACCAAACTGAAGCCTTTGACTTTGTTTTCTAGTCTACCTTTGAACCCTGACAGCTATCCGAACACCATTTCCTCATGTTCCAACTAAAATAAAATAAGCAGTGCTTTCTCTTTATAAGTAATTATTTCTTTATAGAGTCTCACCTTTACAAAAAGTTTTATTCAAGGTTTTGAAGCAGGAAGTCTCGAATCATAAATTATTGTATAATGGTGAAACCTGCACTTCAATGTCCTTAACATCTGATAACTAAAGTTTCTCATTACACTCTCTTAATGGTTATCATCAAAATCAACTTCAAGTGTCAGCCATTTGTGTAGTGCAATGGTAGTGTCCCTATCTCTGAGCTGGAAGACCTGGGTTCAAGTCCCACCTGCTCCAGAGGTATGTAATAACATGGCTGAACAGTTTGATTCGATGAAATGTCTGTAGTGATAGTGTCTTTACCTCAGTGCCAGGTTCAAGTCTCATTTGTTCTGGAGGCGTGTCAGAGCACAGCTGAGTAGCTGCAAAATATTTTCATTTACATCAAATCAACCACGTGTCCCTTACAACAGTTACATGGGACCTGTGAGAATACAGAGAAGAAAAGTTTCACTAGCTTAAAGGTTATGACAAGACAGTGCTTCAGTACTGCTACACTTTTGTCTTTTGAGCATTTTCAGATAAACATTATGAAAATGCTGATGTAGTTCAGACCTCTATACATGTTGTGGCAAATCTTTTTGTTGAAATAGCTGCATTTTGTACTGTTTGCTGGATTTATAGAGTCCAGAAACAGACCATTTGATCTAACTCATCCATGCCAACCTGATGTCCTAAATTAATCTAGTTCCATTTGCCAGCATTTGGCCCACATCCCTCTAAACCCTTCCTATTCGTATACCCATCTAGATATCTTTTAAATGTTGTAATTGTACCAGCCTCCACCACTTCCTCTGGCAGCTCTTTCCATACACACACCACCCTCTGCGTGAAAAAGTTGTCCCTTAAGTCCTTTTTAACTCTTTCCCCTCTCACCTTTAAACCTATGCTCTCTAGTTTTGGACTCCCCGACCCTGGGGAAAAGACTTTGGTTATTCACCCTATCCATACCCCTCATGATTCTATAGCGGCTGTAATGTGACCTTATAAGGTCCAGGGAAAATAACCCCAGCCTATTCCACCTCTGCCTATAGCACAAACCCTCCAACCCTTGCAGCATCCTTGTAAATCTTTTCTGAACCTTATCAAGTTTCACAACATCTTTCCTAGAGCAGGGAGACCAGTATTGAACGCAGTATTCCAAAAGTGGCCTAACCAATGTACAGCGGCAACATGACCTTCCAACTGTTATACTCAATGTACTTCTTAATATATTTCTTCTCAAATAGAGGTCATCTACAGATCGGATGCACAGATTTTGCATTTAAATGAATGATTGTGTTTAATTCCTTCATTTAGATCCCTTTTCATCATATCAGCATTTGTGATTATCCAAATTTTCTGAATAAACTCAACCGTAATTCCGATGTTAGCCAACTTATGCAAATAATCTCCCATTCAGATTAATGTGTCTTGGACCTGGAGCTAATTATATGGGAACATGTTGAGATGCCCATTACAGTGGCCACTCATTACAGAAAACAAATTACACAATGCAGCACTTACAAAATTCAGCATTGCCCATGGCATCAAGAAACATTTTAAATGCCATAACTGAAGAAAAAACATTGTGCTCTTAACCATATTAAAAGCAAGACATAAAAAGAAATTCAAACCCCCTACAACAGCCCCACTCCCAAAGAAATAGAACACACAGCATCTTACAGAGAGTTCAAAGAACCCATGACTGACAAATGGCAACGGCATAGAAAAGCAAGAAATATTTCCATAGAAACACCAAAAATTTACAGCACACAAGACTTCAGCTTGTTGTGTCTATGTGAGGCTATATCCAGCTGAATCCCACCTTTCCATTCTGTTGCGTTGGATACAGCACCTCAGGCGATATCCAAGTATTTTTAACTGTTGTGAGAGTTTCTCCCTCCACCATCCTTTTGGGCAGTGAGTTCCAGATATCCACCACCCTCTAGATGAAATTTCTGTTCCTCACATCTCCTCTAAACCTCTTGCCCCTTACCTTAATTCTATGTCCCCAGCCATGCCCCCAATCCCTCGACCAAGGGGAAAGTGTCTTCCTGTATACCCTGTCTATACCCCTTCTAATTTTATACATCTCAATCATGCCTCCTCTCAGTCTCCACTGCTCTAGGTAAAAGAACGCCAGTCTGTCCAATCTCTCTTCATAACTGAAAGTCTCCAGCTGAAGCAACATCCTGGTAAATCTCCTTTGCACCCTCTCCATCCCTCGTAAAATGTCAATTCTGACAATTATTTTAAATCATTGGCCGTTGTCTATTAAATATATGTCTGAGACATATATTTATCTCCCATCCACCTTCTCTGGGTTCCTCATAAATGTATACCTATTTTTAAATCCTCCTTCGGCCTGTTTGGTGACCAGAAGTATACATAATACTCTACAGCTTCAGTGAAACTTCCCTGCAGTTATCTTCCATAGCTCAGTTATTGAAAGAAAACATTTGAATGGCTTTTTAACCACCTGATCTCCCTGTCCAGTTGTGGTTTTATGTAGTATGGTATCGTGAGAAATTTTACATGACAAGGTACAGGAAGGTAGTTCAGGAAGACTTAAAGCAAAATCAAAGCCAAGTCTTAGCAGGGTGTTTGAAGTGATAGACACACATTGCGATGCCCAGGGGACGTGGGAGGAGACTTGCATGGTCGAGAGCATGGAGATTGAAAGATTAGCACATGGTGCTGCGACAGAGAGAAGCACACAATTGACCAAAGTTGGAAGAGCTGTGTGTATGTGTACATATAAGGCAGGAGAGGACTGACGTAATGAAACCTTGGAGGAATAAAAGATAATGCCAAATATTTTGACATTGAAATGCAGGGGCTTGTAATCCAGCAACGATCTGAAAGAATAGGTAAAACGTGTATGTAAGAAGTTATGGCGGAAAGGATAAGGGCTTCAGAATCTGGATCTGTTCAGTCTTGAAAGAGTATAGGGGTCATGAAATCTCAGAGATGATAAGAGTGAAATGGATGCTTTAGATGTTGAAGGTCCTTTGAGGTGCAAGAGTGTTTCAGGAGGAGTAGAAGTGATTTATAGCTGCAGGTCTGAAGGTGGAAATAGGCTTTCTTGAAGATAACAAAAACAGAAGTTGCTGGAAAAGCTCAGCAGCTCTGGCAGCATCTGTGAAGAGAAATCAGAGTTAACGTTTCAGGTCCGGTGACCCTTCCTTAGAACGTTTCTGATTTACAACATCTGCAGTTCTTTCGGTTTTTATTCTTGAAGATAAACCAGTTAAGCGAAAGAAAATAGCTCTGCTCAGTAAGACTGAAACTATATGCTGAAAACAACAGATGCTGGAGATCACAGCAGGTCAGACAGCATCCGTGGAGAGAGAGCAAGCTAAAGTTTCGAGTCTAGATGACTGTGCTGATGAAGAGACATCTAGACTCGAAACCTTAGCTTGCTCTCTCTCCATGGATGCTGCGTGACCTGCTGTGATCTCCGGCATTTGCTGTTTTCCATTCAAATTCTAGCATCTGCAGTAATTTGCTGAAACTATATGCTACTGGGTTCAGTCCAAAATAAATGTAAAAGAGATTAATTTAACAACTGTGCCGCAAAATGCCTGGGAAAAGCTGAACCGGATGGCCTAAGATTTCAGCAATGGTTTTTCAGGTGACATATATCCTTTTAGACTACAATCTAGTGGGCAGGAAACAAACACTTATTCCGAACTGCACACATGTTAGCTAGTACACTGGCAAAGGACACAAAAGTAGTTCTCATCCCTGAAGCAATGTCAGCTCCTCCACAGAAGCTGATAAAGGGCGTGACATCTGTTTGAGGCCTGAAGTTGGTCTAACCTGAACCATCCCATCCTGGCTTCACTCAGCAAAACTAGGCCAAGATGTGAACTGACAGGCATCTCGTAAAGTGACAGCTGTCAGCTGCTCCCATCAAAATGGGTAAAAATATACCTACCTCCCTGTGAAGCTACAATGAGCAGATGTGCACTTTTTGACCCCAAATTGTTCAAAGAATGTGCGTTGTTATGAACACTAAATTCTTCCCTTCTCCTCAATCAGCACTAGAGTATCTAGTCATTGCCTCTGCTTGCATTTACTTGTTGTTGCACCTTTAATTTCCTTTGATCCCCACCACTCCACTTCCAATGCCACACTGTCCCTGATAAAGACCACTCCATCCCGAATGACACTGTCTCTGTCTCTCCTCCTGACACTGTCATAGAGTCATGCGGCATGGAAACAGACCCTTTGGTCCAACTTGTTCATCCTGATTTGCCAAACTAAACTAGTCAAGCAAGAGACTCACAACAGTATACCTTACAAACTATGTCTCGGACACCACCATCAATACCCCTGAGGTGACGGCACTGTGGGCGGTAGACCCCCTTGAAGTCTCATGGTATTGGGTCAAACATGGAAAAGGAAATCCTCCAGCTGATTACCACATTACATCAGCTCCTAGACTCATCAACTATGCTCTTTCTCCTGTTGAGCATCAATTAGAGGAAATACTGAGGGTGGCAAGTGTGCAGAATGAACTCCCACCACCAAGAATGTCTCAGCTGCAACACCGATGATCGAGCTGGTCAGGTCCTAAAGGGCATAACTGCTAGACTGGGTTTGTGGCAGGTGGTGAGGCAACCAACAAGAGGGAAAAATATACGTTTGACCTCATCTTTCACCTCTGTTTCTGGCCACTGTTACCTCCTAACCTGATCAGTCACCCAACCCTTTACATTGTCTCAACTTATTGACATATCTGTGACTCCCCACAATGTCAGCAAGTACCTTATCTTCTGTCACATTGCCTGTTCTCCTCCATACAAGCTTGAGGCCCAGCACCGGAGAGAATTTGGTGTAGTGTTCAATTGTTCTATGTTTGATTATGTGAGTCTGGTAACTGATCTATACTCACTGTGCTTGATTGATTAAGATTGGCTGTGGACTCAGAGCCAAATAAACAGCTCCCACTATTAGAAGCTGCACTGTAATTATGTATGCAGTAATTTAACACTGCAAATAAACTGTTACGTACTTAGAAACTAGTGTAATCTCTCCAAAACTGAGATATATAAAATGCCCAACATTTGGGTCTCACCATTCAGTCACAGGGACTAATTCTAGCCTTCCTGTTGCAATCTCAGAAATGTCCAACTCTTTTTGCTCAAAGGCTCAATGAACCACCTTCTTGAACATGGCATCGGGCAGCGAGAGTGGGTCTTGAGTGTAACAGCAGCAGCCTCCCGGCGATGGGATGCGGTGGCGAGGACAATGACATGGCTCCTTCCAGTATCCAGGAGTGGCACCTGGGGCAGGGTCTTCCTGGCGATTGGAAATGGGGGTAGAACCACCAGTGGCAACAAGAACATGATTCCTCCTGGCAATCAATGTGAAACTGGCAGGCTAATCCTGACTCCAGGCTGTGGCTAGGCCCCAGTGCCTGCACCTCTGGCTGAGTGTTCCAAAACACCTTTGTGGCGAGAAGACTTTAGACTTTAAGATCTGGACAGTGTGTGGTGACTTTGTACACTTTTTGCTGTACCCATGTATTCCTATATTTGAGTACATGAGACAATAAAATCTAATTCTAATTCTAATGTGGTGTATTTACACTCCAGAGAGAGAGGTAGAGAGGTAGAGAGGTCCGCAGAGAGAATTCCAGCACTTAGACCCAGGAAACTCAAGGTTTGGCCACCAATGGTGGATTGATTAAAATTGCTGACAGATAAAAGGCCCAAACTACAGCAGAACGGATATCTTGAAGCCTTCTGCGGCTGGAGGAAGTTATAAAGAGGAGCAAGGCCAGGAAAGGATTTGAAAACAAGGATGAAGGTTCTTTTTTAACATTGCTGCATTGATGCGCTGGGAGCCCCTGTAACTCAGTGAACGCAGGAAGGGATAAATGAATCAAACCCAGAGTGAATAAAGATGCTGGCAGTAAGGATTTGCAAGAGTACAGGTTTATGGAAGATGCAGAGTACTAGAATAGTCAAGCCTAAAGGCAACTAAGACATGGAAGATCACTTCAGAAGTAGATATGCTGAGGCAGGCTATTGTTTTAGAGGTGAAAGTTGACAAACTTGTTGATTAAGCAGATTTAAGGTTAGGCTCAGTGTCAAGTACAAGGGCAAGATGGAGATCAATGTATCCCAAACAGAGAGGAATGCACCATTTAGATGTGGCTGAGAGACACTAGGAAGCTTTCAGTGATAATAGGAACTGCAGATGCTGGAGAATCTGAGATAACAAGGTGTAGAGCTGGATAAACACAGCAGGCCAAGCAGCATCATAGGAGCAGGAAGGCTGACGTTTTGGGCCTAGACCCTTCTTCATTTTCTGA
>JAHRHZ010000022.1:45716990-45734562 GCA_024137785.1 Ginglymostoma cirratum
GGACTTACAGCCCACACGTTGTACTGGATCATTCCCCACACTGCTCCGGAGTTCACAGCCCAAGCGCTGTACCGGCTCGTTCCCCACGCTGCTCCGGAGCTCATTGCCTGAGCGCTGTACTGGCTCATTCCCCATGCTGCTCTGTGTCTCGCAGCCCGAGCGGTTTTCCAGGCTCAAATCCAGGACTCGCTGCTCCAGGGTCTTGCTGCCGGTGCCTGTCAGTATTTGCCTCCAGTGCTGAGAGGGGAGGGAAGAAGAAAAAGAGAAAAAAAAAAAGAAAAGAAAGAAAAAGAACAGGCAGGGCAGAGGAGCGCGCTACTCTGCAGCCATCTTAGAAATTCCCTGCCTTCTGATGAATCTCAGCAGTTCCTCCTCATTTCCGGAAATTTCTCTTGTTCTTCAGGACGATGTTTCCTCATGTAAAAACCTGGTCTTCTATTTTTCTATATTTTTAATTGTGGGGAAAGAAGATGTTTTGTAAACAAAGGATTACTGAAGTTTTTAAAATCAAGTACCGGATGCTCACTGAAGCTCTGTTTACACAGCTGCTCGTTCCAGCCGTAGTTGCAGATGATCTGGAGCTGAAGGGTTGTGTACACATGGAAATTTGCTTAGCAACAAGTAGTGGATTGGTTTGTGGACGAGTGATTGGTTATTAATGACAAAGGCCCCCTGTTGACATCGGTTCCCAAGTCACTGAACAGCTTGGAGCTTTGAACAAGGTAACGAGAAGCCTCCAGATCTACACCTGCTCAGGTGCTCTCTCTGTTCTCTGCAGTAGAAGCCACTTTAAGTCTGACGAGAAACAGTGTATTTTTCCTCCGGCAGCTGTTGGAGGATTTTCAAGTAATAAATCACTAGAGATCCAACTACCTTGTGCTGCCTACAAGCCAGTGGAAACATTAGGAAGAGAAAAACCATGAAGCAGCATTCTGATCAGCACAAGAATCATCTCAGCAGATCCTGTGAACAGAGAGCACTAAAATGCTTTCACAGTTTTCCTTCCAGCCATGACACCCATGTTTTGTTTCCTGTCTTTGTGAATGAGTATGTGCATGTGTGTGTGTGTGCATGCTTACATTTGTGTGTGCTTGTGCATGTGTGCACAAGTGTGAGTGAGTGCATGTGTGTGTATGTGTGCACCTGTATGTGTGTATGTATGTGTGTTTGCATATGTGTGTCCTTGTGGTTGTGCATCTGTGTAAGTGTGTGTGCGTATGTTTGTGTGTACATGTGGATGGGGGTGTGTATGTGTGTGTGTGCATGTGTGTATGCACATATGTTTGTGTGTTCATGTGTATGTGTGTTTGCACATGTATGTGTGTGTACATGTGTGTGTTTGTGTTTGGGTGAATGTGTGTGTCTATATGTAAAGAGGATTTTATAAGGGTTTATTAGCTCTTGTCAGTTTATATGTTAAAAGTTTATGAGATTCAATCAGTTAAAGTTACATGCTGATGGTTCATTATTCTTTACTTGTACCTACAATCTAATTATTTGTAATGAATTGTAGTTTTGTTGAATACAGAAAAGTGGTCAATGCTTTCTGTCAATCTGTATCTAAAAGATAGTTAAATGAGGATAGTTGTGAACTTTTTAAAATCTTTAACTTGTGCAACCACTCCAGGAATAACAGGATTTGATTTGTAACGTGTTACTTCAGCAAGGCTCTTATTAAATGTACATTAACCCAAATGTGGTTTCTGTCATGATACTCTTAGTGTCTGGTTTTCAATATTCTCTCCAATGGTCTCTAATGATTTGGCCATTGAGAAACAATGAGGTGAACATTCCACCCATTCACATATCGCTGTGAGAGGCTGAGTTCTTTCTTACATGGATGCTTTGGAATTCCACTGTGAAGCTGAAATATCTGCAAGTCTATTGTGAACCATTATTTGGATAAGGACGGCCATTAATCCACATGAAAGGTCTGTTGCATTTTAATGACTACTCTATGAGATGTTACAAAGGTTCATTTGCACATTAATGTCTTGTCCAGGCATGCGGGCTGACCTTGTCTAGTTTCATGTACAATGACAGCAAAGAAAAGGTCACCTGATCGCCCAACCCCTTTTTGTCTTAAAAACAGTGTCCATTCTCTAGAACTCTATGAGGTCTGCACTGCCTTAGCATGACAAGATTCATCATTGGAGTGTAGTGATGTCTCAGCACCTTTCTCTAGATAACTCTGAACATGTCTACAATGCTTCAGTCTGAGCTGCAAGGGTCTCTTTAAATAGTTGAACTGAAAGACAATGTATACAGATTCTTCATCACACCCGCTCGCTCTAATCGAGTAGCAAATCCTAAAGCCAGGGCAAATATAATGGCTGTTTTAAAAAGTTACTAACGTACACAATTTACTGGAATGGTTTCAGGAATGAGAAACTTCAGCGACGAGGATAGAGTGAACAACCTGGAGCTGTTCTCCCCGGAGAAAAGAGGACTGAGAAGAATTTTGATAGAGGTTTTTATAGTCACTCAGATAAAAATCTGCCCTCGTGTTTTTGATACCAAGGTGGGTAACTTCACATTTATCCACATTATGCTGCATCTGCCATGTATTTGCCCATTCACTCAGCCTATCCAAATCACGCAGTAAAAACTCTGAAACCTCCTCACAGCACACCCTCTCACCCAGCTTAGTGTCATCTGCATATTTGGAGACATTACACTTAGTTTCCTCATTCAAATCTCTAGTATATATTGTGAATCGCTGGGGTCCTTGCATTGATCCCTGTGGTAACCTGCTACTCACTGTCTGCCATTTGGAAAAGATTAATTTGTTCCTACAGAGGTAGCAACAACTGGAGATGCTGGAGTCAGAGATAACACAGGGTGGAACTGGAGGAACACAGCAGGCCAGGCAGCGTCAGAGGAGCAGGAAAGCTGACGTTTCGGGTCGGGACCTTCTTCAGAAAATTTCAGCCATGATCATAATGCTCAGAGCAGGCTCGAAGAGTCAATTGGCCTACTCCTGCTCCTAATTCCTATGTCGCTATGTTTGCAAAACCATGAGTGGGGCCGGAAGACGATGGATATGGGGAAACTGTCCCCACTTGTAAAAGAAATAAAGAACAAGAGAGCACAGATTTATAATGATGCAAACGGAGTGAGGACGATGTGAGAACATTTTTTCTTCACATAGCAAGTAGTTAGGGTATGGAATGCAATGCCTACGTCTGGGGAGAAGGCAGGTTCAATCAAGGTATTCAAAAGGGTATTGGATGATCATTTGGATAGAAATAGTTAACAGGGATAGGGGAAAAAGGCAGGAAATGGACACTAGGGGAGAGACAGCTAGTGCAGGCATGATGGGCAGAATGGTCTGTTTCTGAACTGTAACGATCCTGTGATTCTATGACACATACAGAGGAAAGTTCTAAATCCCCTCAGCACTACCCTGCCATGTGCTGACAGGCTCCCTTGCTGTGTCAGTGTGTGTCTGAAAGTTAAAAAAATTCCATGCTTTGCCTTCTCTCAATCTTTTCTGGATGTAATCTCTGATCTTTGAGGGAAACACAGATTCTCCCGATAGATTTTATTATTCCCTGCCAAAACTCTGACATGCAAGAAATGGCTGATGACATTATGATTTAAGGAAAGCTTTGGAAATATCTGATTACATTTTTGGACTAGAATTTGCACAGAATCCACAGGGACGATTAGTAACACAGCGAATGCTGTGGATTTGAACATAGGAGTTCAAAGTCCTGGTTTGTTTGATCACTGATTCAATATGAGCCTTGGGGCCTTGTCTTTGAACATTCCCTGCTCATATTTCTTTCCAATTTCTTTCCCCTCAATGGTATAAGTATCTGTCATTACCAGAATTGACTGGAGTGTAAATTTGAGTCAAATTCAATCACTACATTAATACAGGACTGTTAAACACAAAGGTAAATTTTCACTCTTCTTAGATCCGCAGAATCATACGGTGCAGAAAGAACCAATTTGGCTGGTTGGCCACATCTTGACAAGGATTCAGAGTCAGGGACAGTTTTATAATGAGGCGGACCAATTTCCTTTCAGTCCTGTTGAATTTTATTCAGAGCCCAATGAACAGTTTTGCCACTGTTACTAAATTTCCAGAAGTCACAAACACAGGAGCAGGAGTAGGTCATTCAGCCCCCTGAACCTGCCCCACCATTTGACAAGATGAGAATCAATCTGTTTATGGTTTCAACTCCCCTTTGGTTACCTGCCTCCTCTTAAAGCCCTGACTCGTACAGTACAATGCTGCATTTGTATCAGACTTTTGTTCGACCTCAGCTGGAGTTTTATGGATAGTTGTGGGGAACACATTATGGGAAGAATATGAACACATTGGAGAGAGTGCAGAAGTGATTTACAAGAGCAGTTCCAGGAATGAGAATGCTTCAGTGATGTGGATAGATTGAAGAAGTCACGACTGTTCTCCTTGGAGAGAAGAAGACTGAGGGAGATTTCACAATCACGACTGGGCTGGATAGTTAGTGAGAAGCTGTTCCCACTCATAAAAGGAACAAGAATGAGAGGGTGTAGATCTAAAGTGTTCTGCAAAAGAAGCAAATTTGAGGTTAGGAAAATGTTTTTTTAATGAATGAGTAGTTAGGGTATGGAGTGCACTGTCTGGAATTGTGGTTCAACTGAGACAAGCAGAGGGGCATTGGATGATTATTTGGATAGAAATAATGTGTGAGGGTATGGGGAAAAGGCAGGGGATTGACACTAGGCTCATTCAATGAGCTGGTGCAGTCACAATGGGCTGAATGGCCTCCTTTTGTGCCACAACATTTCTGTGAATTTGTTTTATTCCTTGGTTAAATAAAACTCTGTCGAATTTCAGCCTTGAATACATTCAATAATGTAGCCTCCCTTGCTCCCTGAGAGAAAAGAGTTTTCTAATCTCAGTTGTAAATGGAAGACCCTATTGATTGAGAGGATGTCTGGCTGGTGGGCAAACTGGGAGCAAACAGGAGCGAGGAAGGGATGGGAAAGATTGGATGAAGGAAGATCGGAAGAGTCAAGGAGTGATTGGAGATTGGAGGGGAAATGCCAGGAGGGAAGCTTAGATGGTGTAGACATTGGAAATGATCAGAGGCTGCGGGCAGACAGATAGATCAGAAAGACGTAGGGTTGTATGGCAAAGATTCAGAAGACTGGAGCAGTGAGAAATCTTGTGTCAAAAAGACATAGAGGCTTGGCAATGCAAATGGAGCTTGAGGGAGGGGCCTAAGGTGGCATGGGAGAAGTATATTCAGTGGATAGGCCCAGTAGGCTGTACTCTTCTTTGTCTTGGCCTACAAGCAACGCTGGAAATGAACGAGCCAGGGATAAACCTAAAAAGGAGAAAGAAAACCTCTGAGGCACAATCTCATTAAAAGATCTCACTGGGAGACGTGCCACTTTAGTTAAAATTGACACCAGGGATAACCATCATCCACTTTGGCTCTGCGTCAAAATAATGCCGTGGGATTCATGAGATCTGGATTCAAAACCTCATTCCAAAGATATTACCTTTAACACTGCAGCACTACCTCAGATCTGCACAAACATTTCACTCTAGACTTCTGTTCTCAAGTCTATGATTCTATTTGAACCCCTGAACCTTGTCAGTCAGAGGCAGATGTCCAATCAATCCAAGACTTCCCTAAATTATCCGACTATCCCCATCCCCATCAGTCCTGCGAGTATTCCCTTTCCAAGTGTTTTTAATCAAAATCCTTTTTGAAAGTTACTGTTGAATCACTGCCCTTTCAGGCGGCACTTTCCAGATCAGAACAACTCTGTATAATATCAAATCTTCTCATCTCCCTCTGGAATATTCTGCCAAGACTTCATAAAGGAAAATGAAAATGGAATCAAAAAATGCTGGAAGACAGAAAATATCTATTTTAATTGAAATTATGAAATTGTAAGAAAACAGAAAATGCTGAAAATACTCGGCAGATATTATTATACTATGCTGTCATATAACACCGCACTTATAGATTAAATAAAATTCTCCATGCTGCCTTGCTATATTCCCTGTGTGTTTATTATAGGAGATGGAAACATATTATGAGGCTGTGAGTCATGACATTATAATGTTGATTGCTTCTGCCTAACGGACTGGCCAGGTACCTGTCCTGTGCCTCATTGAGTTTACAAGTGGCAGGGAATTGCAAAAAAGTCTACAGTAGTTCCAATAAGTGGTCAAAGCAACTGGAAACCAAGCATCCATGATGTGGCCCATCAACAGCAGCAGAACTGTACTCCAGGACAATCTGTAATCTCATGGCCCGGTGTATCCCCCACTCAACCATTACCATCAAGCCAGCGATCAACCCTGTTTTGATGGAGAGTGCGGGAGGGCAGGCCAGGAGCAACACTGGACATACCTAAAAATGAGGTGTCAACCTGGTGAAGCCACCAGATGAAACTACTTGCCAAAAAGCATAAAGAAAAGTGATGGGCAGAGCTAAGTAATCCCACAACCAACAGATCAGACCTAAGGTCTGCAGTCCCGCCACATCCGGTCATGAATGTTGGTGGATTAACTCACTGGAGGAGGAAGTTCCACAAATATCCGTATCCTTAGTGATGAAAGACCCCTGCCCACCAGTACCATAGCATCCTTACAGTGTGGAAGCAGGGCATTCGGCCCATTCCAACCCTCTGAAGAGCATCCCATCCAGACCGACCCCCTACTCCTGCATTTCCAACCACAGACATCATGGGCAGTTTAGCATGGCCAATCCATCTAAGCTGCACATCTTTGGACTGTGGGAGAAAACTCACACTGACATGGGGATAACGTGCAAACTCCACACAGATAGTCGCCCAAGGGTAGAATCGAACCCAGCATCCTGGTGCTGTGAGGCAGCAATACTAGCCATCTCACATAATGACCTGCAGCCAGAAATGCCAAGTGGATAATCCATCTCGGCCTCCCCCAGTGGCCCCCAGCATCACAGATACAAGTCATCAGCCAATTTGATTCACTCCACAGGATATTAAGAAATGGTTGAGGGTATTGCATGCTGCTCCAGAACTTGCTGCTCCCCTAGCCAAGCTCATCCAGTACAGTTACAACACTGGCATTTACCCAAAAATGTGGAAAATTGCCCAGGTATGTCCTGTACACAAAAAGCAGGACAAATCCAACCCAGCCAATTACCGTCTCATCAGTCTCCTCTCGATCATCGGTAAAGTGATGGAAGGTGTCATCGACTGTGTTATCAAGCAGCACTTGCTCAGTGACGCCCAGTTTGGGTTCCGCCAGGGCCATTCAGCTCCTGACCTCATTACAGCCTTGGTTCAAACATGGACAAAAGAGCTGAATTCCAGAGGTGAGGTGAGAGTCACAGCCCTTGGTATCAAGGCTGCGTTCGACTGAGGGTGGCATCAAGGAGCCCTAGCAAAACTGGAATCAATGGGTATCAGGGGGCAACTTCTCTGGTTGTTGTAGTCATACGCGGCTCATAGGAAGATAGTTATGATCTTTGGAGATCAAGAATCTCAGCTCCAGGAAATCTCTGCAGGAGTTTCTCAGGGTAGTGTCCTAGACGCAGCTATCTTCTGCTGCTTAGGAGACAGTGAGGACAGCAGACGCTGGAAGACAGACTCAATAAATGTGGAGATAACAAGCATGGGGCTGGATGAACACAGCAGGTCAAGCAGCATCATAGGAGCATCGCCTCTTCGACTTGTCTGCCTCCTCTCCACCTATCCTCTCCTCTATCCATCCTCTATCCGCCTCCCCCTCTCTCCCTATTTATTTCAGAACCCTCTTCCCCTCCCCCATTTCATGAAGGGTTTAGGCCCGAAACGTCAAGTTTTCCTGCTCCTATGATGCTGCTTGACCTGCTGTGTTCATCCAGCCCCATGCTTGTTATCTCAGATTCTCCAGCATCTGCAGTACCTTTTATCTCTGATACAATCTCAATAAATGTGGAGCTGGACAAACACAGCAGGTCAGGCAGCATCAGAAGAGCAGGAAAGTCTATGTTTCGGATCAAAACTATTTGTCAGGACTGGGGAGGTGAGGGGGGCCCAGAAATAAATAGAGGGAGGGGAATGGGGCTGGGGAAAGGGTAGGTGTGTTGATGATAGTGGATGCTGGAAAGGGATTATAGTGATTGGTCATTGGGAAAGGTGGAGCAAATAGGTATGTAGGAAGACGAACAGGTTGGAGGTGAAGAGATTTTGAAGCTGGTGAAGTCAATTTTCAGGCCGTTGGGCTGTTAGCTCCCAAGGCGAAATGTCAGGTGGTGTACTTCCTGTTTACATTCGGCCTCACTCTGACAGTGGAGGAGGCCAAGGATGGATATGTCACCACGGGTGGGGAGGGGGAGTTAAAGTGGATGGGGTTGGTGGGTACGTGCAGAGCTCAGATGCTTCATGAGCTGGTCCTCTAGTCTGTGATAGATCTCCCTGATACAGAGGAGACCAAATTGGGAGCAACGGATGCAATGGAAAAGGTTGGATGAAGTGCAGGTGAATCTCTGCTGGATCTAGGAGGGTTGTTTGGGGCCTTGGATGGAGATGAGAGGGGAGGTGTGGGGGCAGGTATAGCACCTCCTGTGGTTGCAGAGAAAAGTACCAGATGTGGTGGAGGGGTTGGTGGGGAGTGTAGACCGGACAAGAGAGTCACAGAGTGAAGGGTCCCTGCGGAAAGCTGATGGGGTGGGGAGGGAAGTATCTTTCTGGTGGTGGGATCTGATTGTAGGTGGCTGAAATGTCGGAGGATGATACGTTGGATTTGGAGGGTGGTGGGGTGGTACATGAGGACTAAGGGGATTCTACCCTTATTATTGTGGTGGGGTGGGTCCTTGAGGGTAGAAGTGCAGGAAATGGGGGAGATGTGGTTGAGGGCATCCTTAATTACAGAGGAGGGGAAACTACAGTCCCTAAAGTAGGAGGATATCTGGGATTTTCTGGAGTGGAATGCCTCATCCTGGGAGCAGATGCAGCGGGGTTAGAGGAATTCAGGGCATGGGATAGAATTTTTGCAGGAGAGTGGGTGAGAGGAGATGTAGTCGAGGTAGTGGTGGGAGTCAGTAGATTTGAAATGGATGTCAGTGGTGAGTCGGTTTCTGGAGATGAAGATGGAGAGGCCTAGGAAGGGAAAAAGGAGTCAGAAATGGTCCAGGTGAATTTGAGGCCACGATGGCAGGTGTTGGCAAAGTTGATGAACCACTGGAGCACGAGGCAGCACCGATATGGGCATCAATATAGTGGAAAAAGAGGTGAGGGATGGTGCCCGTGTAGCTGTGGAAGAGGGACTTCTGTGTTTGTCCAGCTGCACGTTTATTGACTCTATCTTCCACTACTTCATCAATGACCTTCCCTCCATCATAACATCAGAAACGAGGATGTTTGCTGATGATTGCATAATGTTCAGCACCGTTCATGACTCCTCAGATACTGAAGCAGTCCGTGTTCAAATGCAACAAGATGTGGACAATATCCAGGCTTGGGCTGAATTTGTGCCATACAAATGCCAGGCTGTGACCATCACCAATGATAGACATTCTAACCACTGCACCTTGACATTCAATGGTGTTACCATCACTGAATCCCCCACTATCAACATCCTGGGGGTTACCATTGAACAGAAACTTGACTGGACTGACTACATAAATATAGTAGCAACAAGAGCAGGTCAAAAGCTAGGAATACTGCAGCAAATAACTCACTTCTTGACTCCCCAAAGCCTGTCCACCACCTTCAAGGCACAAGTCAGAAATATCATTGAATATTCCTCTCTTGCCTGGATGAGTGCAGCCCCAACAACACTCTGGGAGCTTCACACCATCCATGATAAAACAACCCAATTGATTGGCACCACATCCTCAAAAATCCATCTCCTCCATCACCAACACTCAGTAGCAGCAGTGTGTACTATGTATAAGATGCCCTACAGAAATTCACTAAAGATGTTCAGACAGCACCTTCGAAACCCACGACCACTTCCATCTAGAAGGACAAGGGCAACAGATACATGGGAACACCAGTACACTAGTTCCCATCCGAGCCACTCACCATCCTGACTTGGAAATATATTGCCATTCCTTCCCTGGGTCAAAATCCTGGTATTCCCTCCCTAATAGCATTGTGGATCAGTCTACAGCAGGAGGACTGCAGCGGTTCAAGAAGGCAGCTCACCACCACCTTCTCAAGGGCAACTAGGGATGGGCAATAAACGTGGGCCCAGCCAGGAATGCTCACATCCCGTGACAGAATAGAGAAAAGGAGACTTCAAATATTTGAATGCAGACAGGGAGATTGGTCATGTAAAGAGTCGAGAGAGACAATAGTTCCTCCTGTATGCTCAGGAAAGGATTCGATTACAATATGTTTCCAGTCTAACAGGAATGGGGAACCGCTGACTCCTGAGACTGAGGTGAGTCAAGTAGATCAAGTGGCAGTGTGGGAGTAGGTGGGGAATAGTGATCATTGTATCATAATGTTTGGGATGATTCCAGAAATGGATCACAAACCATCCAGAGGAAGAATAATTGATTGGGGAGAGAACTGATTTTGAGGGGGGAAGAGAATAGATTTGGCCCAAATAAATTGGAGTCAAAGACAGGCATGGAAAAGATTACTGAACAATGGGCTACCTTCGAAGCAGAGATGGCTTGGGCCCAATCGAGGTAAATTCTCCTAAAGGGGAAAGGTAGAGCTAAGAAACCCAAAGCTCCCTGAATGTCAAAAGAAATTGAAATTCAAGAAAATAAAAACAAAGTGTTCTTATGACAGACGTCAGGTTAAAAAGTACAATTGAGAATCAGGCTGTATATGGAAGGTTCAGACATGGAGATGAGAAAACAAATAGAAGAAGCAAAGAGGAAATACGGAAAGTGATTGATAATTGACATAAAAATATGTTCTGAAGCTTTCCATAAACATTAATAGTAAAGGGTAGGAGAAGAATGATTGCAGACAAAAGAAAGTGATTAACACATAAAGGTAGAGGGTACGTGGAGGTATTAAATTAATACTTTGCATCTCTCTTTACCAAGGAAGTAGATGTTAACCAGGCCATGGCGAAAATGAAGGAAGTTCAGTAATGAGGTGGGTTTTACATTGATAAGGAGGAAGTATTGGATAAACTGATGATGCTTAGAGTTTAGAAGACACCAGGAATGGATGAGATTGTTCCAAAAATCATGAGGAAAATTAAATTGAAAATTGTAGAGGCCTGGTCATAATTTTTCAGTTCTCCTTAGACTCAGTAGTAGTGTTAGAGCACTTGAAAATTTCAAATATTGAACTGACTGGGGTCTTGGCCACAGGGTGGGAGATTTCAAATCTAGGGGGCGAATAATAAGGTGAGAGGAGACAGACTTAAAAAGGACATGAGAGGCAATTTTTTTACATAGAGTGGTTCGTGTCTGGAATGAACTTTCAGAGGAAGTGGTGGATGTGGTAACAGTTACAATATTTAAAAGATATTTGGATACGGACATGAATAAGAAATGTTTGAAGGGATATGGGCCAAGCGCAGGCAGGTGGGACTAGTTTAGTTTGGGATTATGGTCAATATGGACTGGTTGGAGCCAAGGGTCTGTTTCTGCGCTGTACGACTCTGTAACACCAAGACTCTGTATGATAGCTATTGTAACAAAGACTTTGAGGAGGATCTAGATGTTGGATCTCACTCCTTTGCAATTCTAAGCTGTTCTACCCTCATCACTTCATAATAATTCTTATGGCACTCCTCAGTATTAATCATTTCAGATCCTCTTAGATCCATTTACAACTCCCTTGTGAAAGGATTGAGAATATAGATTGGGGGCATAGATTTAAAGTAATTTGGAAAAGAAGCAAGAATGATATAGAAAGAATGTTTCTCACACAATGTGTGAGTTGGGTCTGGAATGCACTGACAGTGAATGTGGTAGAGGCAGGTTCACTCAAGGCATTCAGATGGCTATTTAAAAAGAGACAATGTCCAGGATTACTGGAAGACTAGGCGAGCTGCTCTTTTGGAGGACAGAAACAGAAGTTGCTGGAAAAGCTCAGCAGGTCTGGCAGCCTCTGTGAGGTAAAATCAGAATTAATGTTTTGTGTCCGGTAACCCTTCTTCGGAAGTTCCGAGGAAAGGTCACTGGACCTGAAATGTTAATTCTGTTTTTTCCCTTTGCAGATGCTGCCAGACCTCCTGAGCTTTTCCAGCAACTTCTGTTTCAGTTCCTGATTTATAGCATCTGCAGCTCTTTCAGTTTTTACTGCTCTTTTGGAGGTTTGCTGTAGGCACAAGGAGCTGAATGACCTCTTTCTGCACACCAACAACTCTGTGATTCTAGTGGTACTGTGGAAAGCATTTTCCACTTACCATCAATGACATGACTCAGGACAGATGAGGCTTTGATGTGGAAATTTTGCAAATGCAGTTGGAATAGGATATTAGTATGTAGTTTTGCAACTAGATTGCTGTATTTTTAGTCAACTAAAAATATCAGCCTTTAAATTGTAATATAAAAATTAAACAGAATGCCACCAGCTGTTTTCCTTCTGAAGGAAATTGTATTTTCCAATGCACTCATCGTAGAATTACGAATAAGATTAAAGTTATGGTGGGATTCATTTTTCATCAAAAAAAATTATACCTTGCAGAAAAAGCACTCTTTAAGCATCTCACCTAGAGATCTGGGTGTTCAGGTCCATTGTACCCTGAAGGTGGCAAAGCAGGTGGATAGTGTGGTCAAGAAGGCATACGGCAAGCTTTCATTCATCAGATGGGGTATTGAGTACAAGAGTTGGCAGGTCATGTTACAGTTGTATAGGACCTTGGTTCGACCACGTTTGGAATACTGCGTACAGTTCTGGTCACCACATTACCAAAAGGATGTGGATGCTTTGCAGAGGGTGCAGAGGAGGTTCACCAGGATGTTGCCTGATATGGAGGGTGCTAGCTATGAAGAGAGGTTGAGTAGATTAGGATTATTTACAATAGAAAGACGGAGGTTAAGGGGGGACCTGATTGAGGTCTACAAAATCATGAGAGGTATAGACAAGGTGGATAGCAAGAAGCTTTTTCCCAGAGTGGGGGATTCAATTACTAGGGGTCACGATTTCAAGGTGAGAGGGGAAAAGTTTAAGGGAGATATGCATGGAAAGTTCTTTACACAGAGGGTAGTGGGTGCCTGGAACACGTTGCCAGCGGAGGTGGTAGAGGCGGGCACGATAGCGTCATTTAAGATGTATCTAGACAGATACATGAATGGGCAGGGAGCAGAGGGATACAGATCCTTGGAAAATAGGCAACAGGTTTAGATAGAGGATCTGGATCGGTGCAGGCTTGGAGGGCTGAAGGGCCTGTTCCTGTGCTGTAATTTTCTTTGTTCTTTGTTAAACCCTTATGTCATGCTTATTTTTTTTAACATTATAAACGAAATTGCATCAATGTGGCAGCCCAAAATCTTTGGTAGAGGAACACTAGACTAATGGCAGTCATGGAGTATCAATTATGTATTTAATGCATCAATTCAATTAATGTATCAATTAATATCAATTAATGTGTTTACTAGCCCCATAGAATCCTAATTCTGGAGAAGGGTGACGGGATTCAAAACCATAACTCAGTTTCTCTCACCACGGATATAGATCTGCTGAGTTTCTCCAACACTTGCTGTTTTTGACTCCTTGCTGTCCTTCTATGTTGATTTAAAGATGTCAAGTGTTTTCTAACAGTGGCCCTGTTCAGTCTGGACTATTGACCAGCTGTCTGTGGTGAATCTTTACATCCAATTGCAATTGTAAAAACTCACCACGTCCTGCAAACAGAGCAAGGAGAGTAAAACCACGGATGAGGTGTGATCCTTTATGATCAACTCAATTTGGCAAAAGTGGCTCGGGGGATGAATCCATGGATTCTAGAACAACATGCCGAAAGACCAACTAAAAAAGCCCAGATCATTTTCGATCTAGTATTACACCGCTAGACACAACTAGTTAGTAACCTTAATGTTTAGTAGCCTCGTGTCTCGCAAGATGATGTTTTACCCCATGGATCATCAACTTTATTTATTCAAGGGATATGGGTGTCATAGGCTGACTCCAGCATTTGTGCTTCATTCCTAATTGACCTCGAGAAGGGGCTGGTGAGCTGCCTTCTTGAAATGTTGCAGTCGACGGAGGGAACTAGTGTTAGGAAGGGAGATCCAGGGTTTTAACTTGACAAAGTCTATGGTGGTGTGTTGTGAAGGGACAGCGATATATTTCCATGTCAGGATGGTGAGTGACTTGGAGGAGAACCTGCAGGTGAATTGCACACCACTCGCCGTGGTTCAGGAGTGCCCACTCCTGCCCAGCAGTCTTGGCCATGTTTGCTACTGAGAAACCCCACAGTGGCTGAGAAGGTTAATGATTTGCTGGGCCCTTGTTTTGTCTGGGACCTTTGCTCAACCCAGTGGAGCTTTATGTTTCCATCCATCTCTTCCAAAGCCTTTCTGATAGTCAGCCTCAAAAGGTCACAGCCATCAGTCTGCCAGTTGGCAGTGCCAATGTCTGCCAACTTTACATCTCACATGTAAGTGTCTTTGTAGTGGAGGGATGGATATGCACCAGATAGAGACCCAAAGCCTGATGGTCTTTGGGTGTACAACCACCATCGTACACCTGATAAATGTGGCTGAGCCGGTGCAGGTATAATTAGTTTAGTAATATGTGCACTGCTGGAATTAACATGTTTCAGGTCCTGTGTTACATCAAGTGATGCTGAGAATTCATCTGAGAAGGTGAGTAAAGCTGAGTAAGACAGTGTGGAATAGTGGCAAGCTGACTGAAAAATAAAACAGTGGGTCTGCCTAACATGTATCCTTCGTGTCAAAAACAGAAATTGCTGGAAAAGCACAGCAGGTCTGGCAGCATCCCTGGAGAGAAATCAGAGTTAACATTTCGGGTCCAGTGACCCTTCCTCAGAACTGATGGTAGTGAGGACAATGTCGGTTTATATGCAGAAAATAGGGTGGGGAGAGGGGCTAAGGAGCAAATGATAAATGGAGATAGAGCCCAAAGAGAGAGTAGAACAGTTGAACAGACAAAGGAGTAGATAACAAGCAGGCTAGGAGAGTGAATGTCTATTAATGAAGACTGTTAGTGGCTAACAATGGGTTGTGTCTAGTAACAGACCATGTAATGACAAAGCTGGTGCTCAGGGGTTGGATAAGGACATGGGAAAAGCTTAAGCCCTAAAGTTGTTGAACTTAATATTGAGTCCAGAAGGCTGTCAAGTTCCCAAATGGAAAATGAGGCGCTGAACTTTACTGGAGCATTGCAGCAAGCCTGAGTCAGAGATGTTGGTCCTCAGTGTATTCCGTTACAGTAGAGGAACCTAAATAACATATAACAGGCAGGGGATTAGGCCAAACAATTTCCACTTTTTCTATCTCAGATTGTTTATCTGGGGAAGAGCAATCATAATATGTTAGGTTTTCATATTAATTTTGTGGCTGATGTTGTTAAATCTGAACCTAAGGCCTGAAATGTAGAAAGAACAAGTAATTTGGTATAAAGGAATTTTGGCGAAGTTAATTTGAAATTAAATGGAATTGCATTAAGATATGCACTATTATGAGTAATGGTAGCATTTAAAACATTCCTAATTCTTAACAAATATAATCTCCGTTAAGGAATAATAACTCTCTTGGGAAAGTAGAACAACCATGGCAACTACATGAATTGAGGATATTATTGGAATAATGTAAGAAATTTAACAATTATTTTATATTTGTTTCCGTGCAGAAGACACAAAGTATACAACAGAAATGATGGGGATCCAAGAGCTTAATGAGAGCAAGGAAATTACATTTATTCATGTCAATTAAGAAACAGTACAGAAGAAATTAATGAAACTAAAAGTTGACAAATCCCCTGGACTTGATGGACAATATCCTAGGGAATGGCTTTTAAAAGGCAAAGCCATAACGCACGCAATGGATTTGATCATCCCATGATCTTTCTTGAACAGTGTCACTGGATTGGAAAATAGTAGATATCAACTGCTATTCAAAAAATGCGATGGGAAAGGAAAAATGTGGACTAAGGACAAGTTAACCAGCCACTGGTGACAAAAAAAATACAGGAAACTAATATTTGTGACAACAGCATAGATGGAATATTTCTTTTTTGTTGGCTTAATGAAAGAAAACAACTCTTTTTCACAAAACTTTTTTTTAACGTGTCATTTCCAAAAGGTTCCAGTGACCCCACATTATCTGGGATTGCTGGTGCCCTTCCAATCATGGGGCATCATGCCAACCACACAAGATGCAGCTGTTCACATCTTCTTGTCACCTTGGAGATTCTTGAACACTGGTACCTGGGGGTACCACGCAAGATTTGAACCCAGGACCTACTAAAGTTTTAAATGGCACATTTCACTTTGGTTTCTATATACAAAATCTCTCAGGCTGAAATGCAGAGCTTTTATTGATTTTTTTTTAACTTTAATATTGTGCGAACCTGCCCCCCTCAGACGTCTCAGCTCTCCATTGAGGGAAACCTATTTTCAGTCAGAGTACAGTCAGTATTGTTAAAATAGTTTGCTGGGATGTTGCACTGCACACCAACCAACATTAAATTCATTTTTTTAGCTCATCCTCTGTGCTAGCAATGTCCCTTTGCATTTTCTTTTCATCTAACGAATTAGCCATACTTCCCATATCAGTGGCATTTACAAATTTTGGCACCTATCTCTCCCGGGCTATGTCCACACAATGAACAGGAGATACCTATCATCTGATGGGAGTCAACATGGTAAGGACCATCAGCAATGATATGTTATTGAGACTCTAAGAACAGAAGAATGGAAACATTTACTCGAGAGCTGCAGTCAGTATTCTGTATATATTCGAATGTAGGTGGAGAGTTTACAGAACTTACTGAGATTGAGGAAGAGTTACACTTAGATGAGGAAAAGGTAGAGATGCCGCAGACTCAGAGTGGGAACAATCTAACTGGATGCAGCAGTCTCAAGGCTGCAGTACAGACACCCAACACCCAGATCTCAGGGAGGGCAGAATCTACAAAGATATAAAGATGTAGGCTGGAGTCATAGAGTCGCACAGCATGGAAACAGACCCTTCAGCCCAACTTGTGCACACCATCCAGACATCCAATTCTGACCCAATCACATTTGCCAGCATTTGGCCCATATCCCTCTAAACTCTTCTTATTCATGTACCCGTCCAGAGAGTCCATGGGTGCAGAACCATCTAGGACGACAGCACAATCAGCACAGATCAGCAGCCCCAGAATCCGACACCCAAAGAGATCACATGGAGTTAGATAATGCTGGGAGATACAAGAAAAATGGTGGGCAGGCGAAATTGTTTGAGCAAGACTCAGAAAATCAGATTATCACCTTTGAGATACATTTCAGAGACTATGTTCTCCAACCTTAAAAACAGCCTCGACCTTTATGAGAGATAGTAGGAACAGCAGATGCTGGAGAATCTGAGATAACAAGGTGTAGAGCTGGATGAACACAGCAGGCCAAGCAGCATCAGAGGAGCAGGAAAGCTGATGTTTCAGGTTTGGATCCTTTTCTGAAGAAGAGTCCAGACCTAAAACGTCAGCTTTCCTGCTCCTCTGA
>JAHRHZ010000022.1:45734962-45749472 GCA_024137785.1 Ginglymostoma cirratum
AGGTCCAGACCCAAAACGTCAGCTTTCCTGCTCCTCTCATGCTGCTTGGCCTGCTGTGTTTATCCAGCTCTAGACCTTGTTATCTAATATTCCCTGTCATCTCTTTTAGGATATGAACATCTTGTCCATGTGCCTCAGAAGAGAAATAGTCGCCTGAGTTCATCTCATGATGATGGAGATGAGCCCATGCTGTGTACGGCTGCCCCCTTTCACTAATAGAAAATTGACCCTCAATCTGCCTCCTGGCCTCACACTGTCTCTCACATCTTCTATTATGCTCCTGCCCTAGTCTCTCCCTGGCTAAACCCACACTTACCCTTTCAGTGCCTTCCATTTCTTCCTCATTCTTTTCTCCTGTCTTTCACAATTTTTTGTTCCTTCCCGCTGTCCCCATCCCCACAAAATCTACCACTTTCTTTTCTTTCACAGTTTCCCACTTCTCCCCACTTGGTGTTATCTCTACTTCTCTCCTTCTGACTCCCCTGACCTCCTCCTTTTCATCTTTGATACCTTTCCAACTTTCTTGACCTGATAGTGGGCTTGGTCTTTAATCTGTATGAGCAATGGAGGGGGAGGGGAGGGAACACATTAACTGTGCACTTACAGAATAGGCCCATTTGGTTCATAGACAAGCCAACTCTACGGTATTGCTCGAGCTTGCGTGCTATCATTTGCAGTTTTCACTATTCATGAATGTAGTCATTGTTGAAAGGATTTTGCACTTTCTAACAAACTGCACCATCACATATTATGAAGAGTGAGCTCCCTCCACCAATAAAGACAGTGGCCATGCTTTAGAGGCAATGCCAAGTGAAGTCAATGCAAAAATATGTCGTGATGTTCATTGGCTCACATACCTTCCGTCCCTCTTGACTGTTCTTCCTGCAACACTAAGTGAGTGCTAAAATAGAGAGTGAGCTGGTGATGGAAGGAATGTGTCTTGACTTGACATGTCAGCAAATGGTGTGTCAATCAGTTCTGTTTGTTTTCCACTAGTAGCAACATCTTAAGATTATAAATAATTTAGAATGGCAATTGTAACTGTAAGGCTCTGACTGAAGCTAATTCTATCAATATTCATCAACCCCCAAATTAATCAGTTCAACAGCAGTGGCTAGATCATTGGAATCCCCATGGAGGCTCTGACAACATGTTTGTGGAACATGTGGGGACTGTGCTGACAAGGTTATTTTGCAAATAAGATGGTTTAGAAATTCAGGCATGCCAATTCAATTCTAGAATTGCTGATCAGCATTCATAACTGTTGCTCCTATTAGCTATTAAAATCCAGCCATTCTTTCTGCAGCTTTCTGATTTTGTTCCCTTAATTATTCTTACAGGATAAGACATGAAGTAATTATCCAGAAAAGTGTATCCCTTGACGCCAGCGTCCCTGCCTATCCCCAATTTTCCCTGGAGTAGGGGTCCACTCCAATGAGTCCTGCTGCAGTCCATGTGCTGTAGGTACACCCACAGTGCTGTTAGGGAGGAAGTTCCAGGGTTTTGACACAGTCACCATAACATTACACTCAAGTTGGACAGAAAAACATCTGCTCAGTTCATGGCTATTGTTCAAAAGGTAATCATGATAATTGCAGATGCATTAGGTAGTGTCTCATTTTTCTCGAAAGGATTGGATTGTTAATTAACAAAAATGCTTTCGCTGGCCAATCAGGTCTGCCATATATAGCTTTCGGGGACAAAGTCGTCAATCAGTTTTACAGTGATCTAAGCATTTCACTTTCTATCTAATCTCTGCTTGAGTGAACAATGCTATATATAGTCCGGGTGTGAATAATATCACCTTATGATTCTGCTATTTGATCCTTCCACAAACATGCAACTTCAATTTCTCCAAAAGAAGTCTGAGTAAGCCCTTGATGAGGTGAGACTTAATACAAATTAATGACCTGTTGCATTTCAAGCAATGGTAAACTCAGATATTTTTAATCTACTATTCAGAGATGTTACAACATACCTATGGAGCAGGTGGGACTTAAACCCAAGCCTTCTAGCTCAGAGGTAAGGACACTGCTGCTGTGCCACAAGATCTCTGAGGTTGGTGAGTTGAGCTGTAGGGAGAGGCTGAACAGGCTGGGGTTATTTTCCCTGGAGAGTTGGAGGAAGAGAGCTGACCTTATAAAGGTTTGTAAAATGATGAGGGGCATGGATCGGGTGAATAGCCAAGGTCTTTTCCCTGGGGTGGGGGAGTCCAAAACTAGAGGGAATAGATTTATGAGAGGGGAAAAATATTGAAGGGACCTGAGGGACAACCTCTTCACATAGAGCGTGGTAAGTGGATGGAATGAGCTGCCAGAGGCTGTGGTGGAGGCTGGTACAATTACAACATTTAAAAGGCATTTGGAAGGGTACAAGAAATAACTGCACAGAGGCTAGTATCCCATCACTAAGTTACCCTTTATTTACATGTGCACAGTACACTGGCTGTGTCTGGTCAGATCAGAGTCGGTCCCCTATTTGCATTGGTCAGCCAGGGCTTGCTGATTGGCCCAGGTTAACAAGCCCAATCAAGGACCTTGTAGTCAACGGATCCACCTGGTTCCAATCACTGCAGTACATGACCAGCAAGGGTTTAGGGGGATTATAGGCCAAATGCTGGCAAATGGGACCAGATTAATTTAGGATATCAGGTCAGCTTGGAAGACTTGGATCAAAAGATTTGTTTCCATGCTGTACCGCACTGTGACTATCATAATAACCAGGTTCAAATGGTACAGCTTGATGCTGCATGAGAATCGAAAATAAAAACAAATATTCCATACTTCGCTACTGCCAGTGTGTTCAGTTGCCTGATGGAAGAAGAGGCCCAGAAATATGACCCACTGACTGCAGCTCCTGCATACAGACCCTGGCAGCTACTTGTGCTGGGACCTCATTGAAATGCTTGAGGCACGTAACCGAATCTTTCTGTGCTGTGGCAGTGGGTTGTGGGAGCTGATCACGGTCAAAACCAAATTTCTGGAGACAAACCACATCAAGGGATGTGGAGAAAATGCGGGAAAATGGTATTGAGGTGGATAGTGAACCATTTCATTCAATGGCAGGCCAGGCTCAGTGGGCTGAATGGCCTGCTCCTGTGCTTCTTTCTCCTGTGTTCCTATTTAATGACAGCATTGCATGGCTGGGGTTTAGGAATTGGGCCACCTCCACATCACTTAAAGTATGTCAGTAAAGGGAAAGGGGCTACACAAAGCAGAGAAATCCCTGATTTAAAAGGCTGCCTGGAAGAGATAGAAATAGACAGCTCCGGTCCTTCAATACCACGTGGCAGCTGGAAAGCAGGAGAGAGACCCTAATCATACAAAGGCGAAGAAGTCTCAAGCTCTGGTACATAGACTTTGGCTGTAAATAACGAACGCAGCCTATAATGAATGCTCATTTTCATTCAAGTTAATTGTATGGGAACCTTATTTAACCACAACACTGCAAAATAGAATTAATGCTAACTAAAAGCCACTAGACCTGAAATGTATACTTCGCAAAGGGCACAGCTCAATTGTAGAGAGTCTGGAAGGGCCATGATATTTGCAAGATCAAAGCATGAGTGACTTAAACAGAAATTAACTTGTAGGAAAACCGTAATTGTGTATGTGAAAATGAATGATGTAAGAAAGGTGTTTGAAGATTATGTGCCTGGGAAAGTGAGAGAGGGCAGATTGTTTGACACAGTTGCCACATTGTTTCTGTATTCCATGATCTGTGAAACACCTTACGTTCACAAAGGATTGCATTCAAATGCTCCTGCAGTGCCCAAAGGTTAGATTTAGATCTAAACAAAAACCAAAAGAACTGCAGATGCTGTAAATCAGAAACAAAAACAAATTGCCTGAAAAGCTCAGCAGGTCTGGCAGCATCTGCGAAGAGAAATCAAAGCCAGATCTGAGGAAGCTTCGCTCGACCCGAAACGTTAACTCTGATTTCTCTCCACAGATGCTGTCTGACCTGCTGAGCTTTTCCAGCAATTTCTGTTTTTGTTTCAGATTTTGAACTGTTGGAACTCTGCGCTCGCTTTCACAGATAATCAAGTGGTTTTCAGCTTCCAATGCAGTATAGGTATAGTCTTTATGCTAGGAGTAGTCACCACTCCTGTTAAAGAGTTACACAGGTAACTCTATAATGTTCTGCTACTGATGGTGATGAGGAAACACTGAGGACTGGACAAGGTGTGATTTCTGGGATGCCAGGACTGACATATGAACAGAGATTGGACCATTTAGGATTATTTTCACTGGACTTTTAAAAGAATAAGGGGGGGACCTCATAGAGACCTATAAAATTCTAACAGTGTAAACACAGGAAGGATGTTCCATATGACAGAACAAGGGCTCACAGTTTAAGGATATGGTGTAGGCCATTTAGGGCCAAGATGAGGAGAAATGCCTTCACCCAGTGAGTTATGGGCCTGTGGAATTCTCTGCCACAGATAATGTTTGAGGCCAAAACATTGAATGTTTTCAAGAAGGAGTTAGATATAGTACTTAGGATTAAAGAGTTCAAAGTGTATCGAGGGGAAACCAGGAACAGGTACTGAGTTGAAAGATCAGCCATGATCATATTGAAGATAGCAAGAACTGCAGATGCTGGAGTCGGAGTCGAAAGTGTGGATCTGGAGGAACACAGCAGGTCAGGCAGCATCAGAGGAGCAGGAAAGTCAATGTTTCACCCGCGTAAACCTGAAACTTCGACTTTCCTGCTCCTCCGATGCCACCTGACCTGCTGTGTTCCTCCAGCTCCATACTGTGTTGACTATGATCATATTGAATGCCGGAGCAGACCTGAGGGCCCAAATAGCCTACATCCTCTCCTATTTTCTTTGTACACCCTTCGATCTATCTGAAACCCAGTGTCCTTCCAGCACACACAACTGGCAACGACCAAGTGTTAGAGCCTGTCACATTTCAAGGTGCAATCCAATGTGCTGGGGGACACAGTACCGATCGGGCAGTCAGTACAACAGCTCAAAGGGAAATGCCATATTGTTTACAACCCTCCCACTATAGAATACACCGGGGCTGGAAACCATGTATAACCCCCTTGGGCTGTTATGTACCAGAGAATGATTACCATGAAATGTGAATGTACTTTGTATGTAATAGCAAATGTAGCAAGGTACATCATGAGCCATTTTAAAACAACTGCTCTATATTATGTTGTACCTTATACCAAATCTGAATTATTACACATATACCTATGAAAATGTTCTGAATAAGAATGCCTTGCTCATCCAGTTGTCGGTGTACTGGGGGTTCTATTTAAGATATTCCATTCAGTATCTTTTCAATTTGGAAAATTCAAATCTTTTTAGTTCAGTTCCTTGTGATGTTGAAACTCACAAAGCTGAGCTGGGAATAATGCATATTTTAACACAGACATTATCCAAAGGCAAGATACTGTAGGTATACTGGAGGTAGCCAGATTTTTGAAACTTTAAAAATCACACAACACCAGGTTATAATCCAACAGATTTATCTTAAAACACAAACTTTCGGAGTCTTGTTCCTTCTTCAGGTGTCAGTGAGAGAGGTAGCGTCAGACACATGATTTATAAGCTAAAGATCAAAGGGTCAGAGAACTGATGTGAAGGTATTGAACAAATATGAACCAGCGGAGGTGGTAGAGGTGGGCACAATAGCATCATTTAAGATGTATCTAGACAGATACACGAATGGGCAGGGAGCAGAAGGATACAGATCCTTGGAAAATAGGCGATAGGTTTAGATAGAGGATCTGGATCAGCGCAGGCTTGGAGGGCTGAAGGGCCTGTTCCTGTGCTGTAATTTTCTTTGTTCTGTGTTCTTTTTGTTCTTAAATCTTTAATCAGTTAGAAAGGAGATGCAGGTTTTGACTGATTAATATGCAAATCTCAGAATTTTTTTCAAGTCACTACCCCAAGATAATTAAAGGTTTTATAAGTGTATACAAGAGGTGACATCTCAGGTCAGACAATGCATTTTAGGTGTGAGACCTTGTTTAGAATCTGTCTGTGTTTTAACTTGGAGTCAGACTGGTTTTATTTCCAAAGCAGAAATTTATGAAGTGCCACATTGACTGACTGTCTACAAATTGTGTGCTTTTTGAACAAAATAGAATGTACCTGCAATTACAAATCTACACATGCAAATTCACCCCATAGCTTCCAGCCTAAACATGTTAAAACAGCCATCCCCTACGGACAAGCCCTGTACGTACACAGGATCTGCTCAGATAAGGAGCAATGCGATGGACGCCTGAAGGTGTTGCAGGATGCCCGCATAAGAACGGGATATGATGCTCAACTCATCGATCGCCAGTTCTGACGTGCCACAATGAAAAACTGCAATGACATCCTCAGAAGACAGACACAGGATACGTCTGATAGAGGACCCTTCGTCATTCAGTACTTCCCTGGAGCGGAGAAACTACGTCATGTTCTTTGCAGCCTTCAGCTCATTATCGATAATGATGAGCAGCTCACCAAGATCTTCTCACGCCTCCACTTCTCGCCTTCAAACAACCACCAAACCTTAAACAGACATCATTCACAGCAAACTACCCAGCCTTCAGGACAACATCAACCACAGCACCACACAACCCTGTCATGGTAACCTCTGTAAGACATGTCAGATCATCGACATGGATATTACCATCACACATGGGAACACCACACACATACACGGCAGATACTCATGTGACTTGGCCAATGTTGTCTATCTCATACGTTTCAGGCAAGGATGCCCCGAGGCATGGTATTAGAACACAGGACATAGAACAGTACGGCACAGTACAGGCCCTTTGGCCCACAATGTTGTGCCGAACTTTTACCCTAACTCTAAGGTCTATCTAACCTCCACCCCTACCTTATACTATCATCCATATGCCTATCTAATAGTTGCTTAAATGCCCCTAATGAGGCTGACTCCACTACCCTCTCTGGCAATGCATTCCACGACCCTCTCGCTCTCTGAGTAAAGAACTTACCTCTGACGCCTCCCCTATATCTACCTCCACTCACTTTAAAACCATGACCCCTTGTAATAGTTACCTTTACGCTAGGAAAAAGTCTCTGGCTGTCCACTCTATCTATACCTCTGATCATTTTGTACACCTCTATCAAATCACCTCTCATCCTTCATCGTTCTAAAGAGAAAAACCCTAGCTCTCGCAACATTTCCTCATAAGACCTTCTCTCCATTCCAGGCAACATCCTGGTAAACCTCCTCTGCACCTTTTCCAATGCCTCAACATCTTTCCTGTAATGAGGCAACCAGAACTGGACACAATACTCCAGATGTGGCCGAACCAGGCTTTTGGTTCGCTGGAGCATAACTTCACGGCTCTTGAACTCAGTCCCTCTATTAATGAAAGCTAACACACCATACACCTACTTAACAACGCTATCCACCTGAGTGGCAGCTTTCAGGGAGCTGCGAACATGAACCCCAAGATCCCTCTGCTCCTCCACACTGCCAAGAATCTTTCCGTTAACCCTGTATTCTGCTTTCAAGTTTGTCCTTCCAAAATGAATCACCTCACACTTTTCAGGGTTAAACTCCATCTGCCCAGCTCTGCATCCTATCAATGTCCCTTTGTAACCTAGAACAGCCCTCTGCACTGTCCACAACGCGACCCACCTTTGTATCATCCACGAACTTGCTAATTCACCCTTCCACTCCTTCATCCAGATCATTTACAAAAATCACAAATAGAAGAGGACCCAGAACAGATCCTTGTGGTACATCACTCGTAATTGAGCACCATGTTGAATCTTTTCCGTTCACTACTACCCTTTGTCTTCTAAGGGTCAGCCAATTCTGAATCCAATCTGCCACATTTCCCCCTATCCCATGCCTCCTTACCTTCTGCATGAGCCTATCATGGGGAACCTTATCAAACACCTTACTTAAATCCATGTATACCACATCCACTGCCAATCTAGTTTAAACCATCCCGTATAGCTCGAGCAAACCTCCCTCCCAAGATATTTGTGCCCTTCCGGTTCAGGTGCAACCCGTCCTTACGGTACAGGTCCCACCTTCCCCAGAATGTGCTCCAATTATCCACATAATGGAAGCCCTCCCTCCTACACCAGCCCTGTAGCCACGTGTTTAGCTGCACTCTCTCCCTATTTCTTACCTCGTTATCACGTGGCACTGGTATTAATCCAGAGATAACTACCCTGTTTGTCCTGGACTTCAGCTTCCAACCTAACTTCCTGTACTCGTTTTTCACATTGTCTGTCCTTTTTCTCCCTATGTCATTGGTACCGATGTGTACCATGACTGCTGGTTGCTCACCCTCCCCCTTAAAGATCTTGAAGACACGATCCGAGACATCACGGACCCTGGCACCCGGGAGGCAACATACCATCTGTTTATCTCATTTGCTTTCACAGACCGCCTGTCTGTGCCTCTTACTATCGAATCCCCCACTACAATTGCTCTCCTATTCTCCCCCCTTCCCTTCTGTGCCACAGGGCCAGGCTCAGTGCCAGAGACCTGTCCGCTACGGCCTTCCCCTGGTAGGTCGTCCCCCCCAACAGTATCCAAAACGGTATACTTATTATTGAGGGGAACAGCCACAGGGGATCCCTGCACTGTCTGCCTATTCCCTTTCACCCTCCTGACAGTCACCCAGCTACCTTTTTCTTGTACCTTGTGTGTGACCACCTCCCCGTAACTCCTCTCTATCACCCCCTCAGCCTCCCGAATGATCGGAGTTCATCCAGCTCCAGGTCCAGTTCCCTAAAGCAGTTTTTGAGGAGCTGGAGTTGGGTGCACTTCTCGCAGGTGAATTCGGAGGGGACACCAGCAGTGATCCTTACCTCCCAAATCCTGCAAGAGGAGCATGCCACTGCCCTAGCTTCCATTCCCTCTACTTGAGATTTCCAGAAGAATAAAAAAAAAGTCTTACCTTACCGACACTCCACACAGTCTTTTTTTTTTGGTTAGAGGAGGACGATGAGTGGGAGATGCTAAATGTGTAGTGTTTCGGGTTAAGCCAATGCCCAAGTATATCAGTTCCTTCCTGACTCGCGTTGTCTCCACCCACCACTGAAAACAAGAGGGTATATTGGCAAAACCATGCAGACACTACGACAACGGATGAATGGACACCATGCAGCAATCACCAGACAGCAATGTTCCCTCCCAATGGGGGAAACACTTCAGGCTCAGGGACGTTCTGCCTCTGATCTTTGGGTAAACGTGCTCCAAAGTGGACTTTGGGATACACAACAAAACAGAGTCACCGAGCAGAGGTTGATGGCCAAGATCGGTCTCCAGGAGGATGGCCTCAACCGGGATCTTGGGTTCATGACGCACTACAGGTGATCCCACCACATTGTACACTCTCTCACACTTTCACATGCAGTCTCACACAAGCACTCTCTCACACACACACACACACTCACGCAAACACACACACACACACACTCTCTCTCACACACGTGCACACACACACACTCACACACTCTCTCACACTCTCTCACACACACTCTCACACGCGCACACACACTGTCACACGTGCACACACACGTGCGTGCACACACACACACACTCTCACACGTGCACACACACACTCTCACACACACACACACTCACACACGCCACTCTCTCTCACACACACACACTCACCCACACACACACACACTCACACACACACACACACACACACTCTCACACGTGCACACACACCACTCTCTCTATCACACACACACACACTTTCTCTGTCTGTCAGTCACACACAAATCTATGGGGTGAATTTGCATTTGTAGATTTGTAATTGCAGGTACATTCTATTTTGTTCAAAAAGCACACAATTTGTAGACAGTCAGTCAATCTGGCCTTTCATAAATCCCTACTTTGGAAATAAATCCAGTCTGACTCCAAATTAAAACACAGACAGATTCTAAACAAGGTCTCACACCTAAAGTACATTGTCTGACCTGAGATGTCACCTCCTGTATACTGATAAAACCTTTAGTTATCTCGGATAGTGACTTGAAAGAAATTCTGGGATTTGTGTATTAATCATTTGAAACCTGCATCTCCTTTCTAACTAATTAAAGATTTAACATATATCTTAGATTTGTTCAATACATTCACATCAGTGCTATGACCCTTTGATCTTTTACTCAAGACATTCTGTGTCTCTGTCACTAACACCTGAAGAAGAAGCGAAACTCCAAAAGCTTGTGCTTTAAAGTAAACCTGTTGGACTATAGCCTGGTGTCATTTTTGATCTTGCTCATCCCAATCCAACACCAGCAAGTCCACATCTTTAAAACATCAGGGGGCTGAAGGCTGTGAAGAGCTGACATGAAAGCGGAGTTTGGGCCGGGGGCAGATCAGCCAAGCTCTTTTTGAGTGCGGAGGCACCCTTGAAAAGCCTACTCTTGTTCCTACTTTCTACGTTCTTATGTTTTGTGCTGATGCTTGAAAGCTGGCAGCATTGATGGGGACATACACTGAGTTAACGTTATGGTCAATGACATTTCATCAGATCCAGGAAAAATGAGAGATGTAATTAATCTTCCACAAGGACAGAGGCAGGGAAAAGGAGAAAGGAGAGGAAAGGAAAAGGAGAGATATATTATTTGAGGAGGAATTCAATGTAAGTTTCTCTCATTCATCTGTTTCTGAGTTAGATCAGACTATCGAAGACACAAAATAATAACATATTTTAATTCCCTTTAGAATAGTTAAATCTTCATTGTTTTCTTTCAATGCTGTCAGTAACTTGTTATATCTAACTGCTTCTTGTGAAGAAGTCAATTTCATTTATTTTGTCTGAACTTGATACTGGTATTTACCACTTTTCAGAGTATCAGAAGAATAATGTTGGGCATCTCACATCATTTCTGGTGTATCATTCTAAGTTAATTGTTAGCCCTGTGCTAACATGAGTGTGAGGATGAGTTGTTCATTAGTGGAATGTTGTGAGTACATCATATCCTTGGATCATTTTGTAAGACATGCCAATTTCTTAAATTCCAACATGATTTTTCAGTAAAGAATGCTAGAGATGAGCGAAGGACTGCGGATATAAATTCAGTGACTGGAGCCAGGGGGAGACTGGAATGTCACACATGCCAAGGTGTTGAAGAAACTTCAAAGGGATGCATTTAAAAGGGAAAAGTGCACTACAAACTGAACTGAAGAAGGGTCTAGGCCCGAAACGTCAGCCTTCCTGCTCCTCTGATGCTGCTTGGCCTGCTGTGTTCATCCAGCTCTACACCTTGTTATCTCAGATTCTCCAGCATCTGCAGTTCCTACTATCTCTGAACTGAAATCTCTTGTGAGCATCACAAAATGCAACAACTATGTTAAAAAGGTACAGCAGTCTGGACAAGGGATATGTTTGAGTCATCCCCTCCTTACAGGGGAGGTGATGGCCTAGAGGTATTATCGCTGGACTGTTAACCCAGAGACCCTGGGGACCCAGGTTCAAACCCTGCCATGAATTCGCCAATTTGAACTCAATAAACATCGGGAATTAAGAGTTTAATGGTGATCATGAGCCTATTGTTGATTGTTATCTGATTCACTAATGCCCTTTAGGGAGGGAAACTGCCATCCTTACCTGGTCTGGCCTACATGTGATTCCAGACCCACAGCAATGTGGGTGACCCTGAATAGCCCTCTGGGCAATTAGGGATGGGCAATAAATACTAGCCTAGCCAGCGACACCCTCATCCTGTGAATGAGTAAAGGAAAAAAATGGAATATGCAGGGGCAGGAATTAAAAAGTCAGTTTCAGCCCTACCTTAGCAGCCTTAGGTCCATGGATTAGCATGCTGTGAAAGGCACACCTTCACAAGTAACCAATAAATATCCCTGCATCACAGGTGAAATAAAGGGAAAAGGCACTCGCTCACTCTGAATTCTAGAAGCCAGTTAACTAGAAGGACTCTCTAGCTCTGAGTGCTGGCAACCAAATATTGTCAAAAGGAAACAGGTCGGCTAACCTAAAAAGCCAAGAATCCTGAAAATCAACTATTCAACTATCAATATTCCACCATCTCCTCTTGAAGAACGACACGTACAGGCCCATCTGTATATCTTCTAACGTTTATCTTTTCGACTCACTTCTCTCACCTAATTGTGCATGTTGCGTTATTATTCCTGCTTCCAGTTACTAAGGAACTCACTTTCCTGCTAACTCAAGTAGGCCTGGAAAAAATGGCTACTTTTAAAACTTAACATTAAAGTGACTGGGAGAAACATATCCATAAAGGAAAAGTGGTCCATCTGAAATTAACTTTTGTTCCAACCAACCTCTGAGGAAGTGGTTGGGACCATAGACCTGCCCTCTCAGCCCATGGTCCTATCTTTGGCCTAGCAGGATGTTATCGTCTGAGCAGCCAGGGTGACACCAGCCCAGTTTAGAACTGCATGTGGCAGGAATTGTTCGAATGAGGTTGACACAGTAATATGGCCCATAATGGGGCCTTTAGCAGGCTCAATTGGCTGCCCCACTCTTTGGGGTGGTAGCTTGCGCATTTCCACATCTAGCTGTGAGTAAAATGGATTGTAACATGGAGCCAATCCAAACCTGGCTTCCTGCAAATGTACCAGGCCCCTGCACTTCCCAAGCTACCTCATGGAGTGGGGAGGAAGTGAGGGGCAGGTAAAATTCACTCCTTTATCACTATACCTCAGCTCATCCCCTGTCCCAATCTAATTATCTTGACTTTGATAGTGGACAATTAAATATTCTGTAAGACTGGAATGTGGGCAACACTGTAAAGATAGCATTTATTGTCCATCCTATTGTCATCCATGTGGCCTGGAAACGGAGACATAAATAGGCCACATTTGGTCAAGGTATTTGCACAAAGGACACTAGTGAATTAATTGGAATTTTCTGGAAGGATTTTCACATCTTTAATTCTTGTTCGATTATGAGACTTGTTCAATTAAATTTTAAAACTCATGGCCTTTAGGTTTGAAGTATGCGTAACTCCAAAACACCAAAAGGAAATCCGCCTCCACCAGCAGTCTATAAATAACGGAATTATTCATTTATGCCTAGTCACTATCAGGCACCTCCGATCTTCTTTATTGATCTTCACTGCACAGTTTGTGAAGCCCACGGTGAGGTAGTTATCAGCACGGACCTGACAATCAGAAGCTCAGGCTTCTGCTCTGTTAGAACAAACACCGAAATTGCTGGAGAAACTCAGCAGGCCTGGCAGCATCTGTGGAGGGAGAAACAGAGTTAAGATTTCAAGTCCAGTGATCTTTCTTCAGAGCTGGAAGGGGCCACTGGACATGAAACGTTAACTTTGCTTTCTCTACGCAGATGCTACCAGATCTATTGAGTTTCCCCAGCAATTTCTGTGCTTGTCTCAGATTTCCAGCATCCACAGTTCTTTTATTGTTTGGTTGGCATTGATTCAAGTCAATTTTTTAATCAATTCTTTTAATGAAAAGTTGCTGGTTAGACTTGTTACTTTTAGTAATGGTTGCCAAGTAATTCTCAACATTTGGCATAAAAACCCATCTGGTTCACTCTGGTCTTTAGGGAAGGAAATCTGCTGTCCATACCTGATCTAGCCTACATGTGACTCCAGACCCACAGCAACATGGATGCCTGGATACCTGTTACCAGCAGTGTCCCACAGGGATTAGTATTGGGTCCACGTTTGCTTTTTATCCATATAAATGATTTAGATGACAATATAGGAGGCATGGTTACAAAGTTTGTGGATGACAGTAAAATTGGTGCTTAATTGTGGACAGTGAAGAAGGTTATCTAAGATTATAAAGTGATCTTGATCAATTGGGTCAATGGCTCAGGAGTGGCAGACGGTGTTTAATTTGGATAAATGTGAGGTATCGCAAACAAATGAGGGCAGGACTGATACAGTTAATTGTAGGGCCCTGGGCAGTGTTGTAGAACAGAGAGACCTAGGGGTTCAGATGCATAATTCTTTAAATTTGCATCGCATGTAGACAGGGTGGTTAAGAAAGTGTTTAGCACGCTTGCCTTCATTGCTCAGATGTTTGACTATAGGAGTTGGGACATCATGTTGAGATTGTACAGGATGTTGGTGAGGCCTCTTTTAGAGTACTGTGTCCAGTTCTGACCTCCTTGTTACAGGAAGGGTATTATTAAGCTGGAGAGGGCTCAGAAAAGATTTACCAGGATGTTGCCGGGAATGGAAAGGCTAGATTGGCTGAGACTTGTTCCCCTGGAGCATAGATTGTGTTTGTAGAGGTTTATAAAATAATGAGGGGCATATATAAGGTATCTTTTCCCTAGGTTTATGGATTTCAAGACTAGAGGGTATATTTTTAAGGTGAGAGGAGAAAGATTTAGAAAAGACATGAGGGGCAACCTTTTTTACGCAGAGAGTGGAATGAATTTTCAGAGGGCGTAATGGACATGGTTATGATTACATCAACTAAAAGGCATTTGGAGAAGTACATGAATACGAAATGTTTGGAGGGATATGGGCCAAGCACAGGCAAATGGGACTAGTTTAGTTTGGGATTAAGGTCAGCATA
>JAHRHZ010000022.1:45749872-45796634 GCA_024137785.1 Ginglymostoma cirratum
AGTAGTTTTCAAAAAATCATTACAATTTTTTTTTACAGTGTCACAGAGCAAAGAAAATAGAAACATATGCTTAGGTGATCAGTCATCCATGTGAAAATGTTTGACACTAAAATAGCCGCCAGTCAAACATTTACTTTACTGATACAATAGGCATTTTTAAAAAAAATGTGTGGGATGAGGGTGTGGATGGTAAGACCAGCATTTGTTGTCCATCTCTAGTTGCCCTTGGCTTGCTTCACCATTTCAGAGGGCAGTTAGGAGTAAGTGACATTGCTGTGGGTCTGGAGTCACATGTAGGCCACACCAGGTAAAGATGGCAATTTCCTTCCCTAAAGGACATTAGTGATCTGGATAGGTTATTATGACAACTGACGACAGCTATCATGGTCACTGTTGTGATTGTAATGAGGTCCACCATGTGGCCCTCATAGAATGAGTCCCTGATTGGGGCTGTTAACCTGGTCCAATGAGGGAGCCCTAGCTGACAGATACAAACAGGAGGGCCAGGGGTTCTGCTCACTCTAGGAGCTGGTTCTATGCCAGTTGGGTCAGGGCCATGTACCATGCGCATGTAAATAAAGCGTGACTTGGTGATGAGATACCAGTCTCTGTGGAGTTATGTTAGTCACCATCAGGGAGATTAGCTTTCAGTTCCAGGTTTTTAATTAAATTCAAATTCCACCTACTGCCACTTATACTGAGAAGTATCTGAGCTGTGCTTTATCTCTGTCCAAGCATGACACACATAAGTTACTGAAGTGAGCCAATCCTGGAAGATAATGTTTATTTGAATCCTGTGTGTGTTGTGATCAGCAAGACAGAATCCAGTAAATAATCCATGACAAGCAAGCGGGCTTCATTTTTCTTAGGGTCTTTTTATAAACCATTTCAAATGAAACAAAACGTGTTTGCCGGGTGCAGGCAAAGTCTGTTGTCTCGTAACAGTGAAACACATGAAATGGTTGTTTTGCCCTGAAAATGCAGAGGTTAATGAGCATATCCAAACCTTTATGTTGCGCACTGCATTCCTCAAAATCCATTGAACATGGAATCTACAGAAGTTGGAGAAGATTCCTCTCACAATATGAAACGAGTAAATAATGTTGTATGAGGTAATGATTCCCAAAGAGTTCTTGCTATATTTGCATTAGGTACCACTGTCTGAACAAATAGCAATACAGCGCAGGAACAGGCCCTTCGGCCCACTAAGACTGTGCTGATCCATGATGCCTTTCTAAAATAAAAGCCCTTTGCCTCTACCTGGTCTGTATCCCTCTATTCCCTCCCTATGCATATATCTGTCAAGATGCCTTTTAATCATTGCTATTGTATCTGCCTCCACTACCTCCTCTGGCAGTGCATTCCAGGCACTTACCACCCTCTGTGTAAAAAACTGCCTCTCACATCTCCTTTAAACTTAGCCCCTTTTACCTTAAACCTGTGTACCCCCAGTAATTGACATTTCTACCTTGGGTAAAAGACTCTGACTATCCATGCCTCTCATAATTTTATAAACTTCCATCAGGTCACCCCCCCTCATCCCTCAACATTCAAGGGAAAACAAACCAAGTTTGTCCAATCTCTCCTCATAGCTAATACCCTCCAAACCAGGCAACATCCTGGTAAACTGTTTCTGTACCCTCTCGAATGCTGCACATCCTTCTGTTAACACGGTGAGCTGAACTGCATGCAATATTCCAAATGTGGCCGAACAAAGTTCTAAACAGCTGTAGCATGAGTTGCCAATGTTTGTACTCTATGTCCTGACTGATAGAGCAAGCATACCTTATGTCTTCTTGACCACTTTATCCACTTGAGTTGTCACATTCAGTGAACTGTGGAACTGTATACTTTGATCCCTCTGTATGTTCATGCTTTTAAGGGTTCTTCCAAGAAACATCACCTTGCATTTGTCCAGATTAAATTCCATTTCCAGTCTATCTATATCCTGCTGTATCCTCTGGCAATCCTCCTCACTATCCACAGCTCCTCCAGTCTTTGTGGCATGCACCAACTTACTAATGAGACAAAAACCACTATCTGATCCCTGTAGAACATCATTGGTCACATAGCTCCAGTCAGAAAAATAACCTTCCACCCCTATTCTCTGCCTTTTCTGGCCAAGCCAGTTCTGTATCCATCTTGCCAGCCTCACCGTAGATCCCATGTGACTTCACCTTTTGTATCAGCCTGCCATGAGGGACCTTATCAAAGGCCTTGCTAAAGCTGATATAGACGGCATCTACTACCCTGCCCTCATCAATCATTTTTGTTACTTCCTCCAAAAACTCAATCAAGAGTGAGACATGACCTTCCCTGCACAAAGCCATGCTGCCTATTGCTAATAAGCCCATACTTTTCCAAATATAAGTAAATCCAATCCTTAAGAATGTCCTCCACTAATTTCCCTATCACTAATGTAAGGCTCACCTGTCTGTAATTCCCCGGATTATCCTTGTTGCCTTTCTTAAACAAAGGAACAATGTTGGCTGTTCTCCAGTCCTCCAGGCCCTCTCCTGTGACTAAAAAGGATACACGGATTTCATACAAGGCCTCAGTGACTTCCTCGCTCTCCTCCCTTAGAGATATTGTCAGGTCCTGGGTACTGGTCTACCTTAATGCTTTTCAGAACATCCAACCCCTCTTTCTTTTTTATATTGACATGCCCTGGAAAATCAACATACCATCCACCATGTCCCTCTCCTTTGTGAATACTAATGCAATGTATTCATTAAGGACCTTGCCCACTTCTTCCGAATCCACACATAAATTCCCTCCTTTGTCCTTGAGTGGACCTACCCTTTCCCTAGCCACCCTCTTGCTCCTTATTTATGTCTAAAACACCTTGCGATTTTCCATAATCTTATTTGCCATAGACATTTCATGGTGCCTTTCAGCCCTCCTAATTCCTTGTTTGATTTCTTTCTTGCTATCTTTATATTCTTCAAGGGTTCTGTCTGTCATCAGTCTGTAGATAGAGTCATAGAGTCATAGAATTCTACAGAATGGAAACAGAACCTTCGGTCCGACCCATCCATGCCGACCAGATATCCGAAATTAATCTATTCACATTTGCCAGCATTTGGCCCATATCCCCGTAAACCCTTCCTGTTCCTGTACCCATGCAGATGCCTTTTAAATGTTGTAATTGTACCAGCCTCCACCACCTCCTCTGGCAGCTCATTCCAATCACGCACCACCCTCTGCATGAAAACGTTGCCCCTTAGCTCCCTTTTAAATCTTTCCCCTCTCACCTTAAACCTATACCTTCTAATTTTGGACTCCCCCACCCTGAGGAAAAAGACTTGGATATTCACTCTATCCATGTCCCTCAGGATTTTATAAACCTCTATAAGGTCACCCCTCAGCCTCCGATGCTCCGGGGAAAAGAGCCCCAGCCTATTCAGCCTCTCCCTATAGCTCAAACCCTCCAACCCTGGCAACATCCTTGTAAACCTTTTCTGAACCCTTTTAAGTTTCACAACATCCTTCCTATAGCAGGGAGACAAGAATTGAACGCAGTATTCCACAGATTGCTGGGTGTAGAATCAGGCAGTTCAGCATGAAATCCCTTTGAAGGATTCTTAAAGGGGCTTGACAGAGTAAATGCTGAGAGGATGTTTCCTCTCAAGGAAAAGTCTAGTACTCAGAATAAAGGGGGCTCAGAATAAACTTAAGACTGGGATGAAGGAGAATGTCTTCCCTCAGAGGGTCATGAATCTTTGAAATTTTTGCCACAGAGAGCTGCGGAGGCATAGTCCCTGTGTATATTTAAGGCTGAGATAGATAGATTCTTGGTCAGTCAGGGAATCATGGGGAAATCACAAAAAAATGGGCATGAGGAATGTCATATCAGCCATGTTCCTGTTGAACGGTGCAGCAGGCTTGAGGGGCTGAATGGCCTACTCCTTTTCCTATTTTTAATGGTTTTATGGCCTTAAAGTAGATATGTCATGTCTGGCTTTTGACAGTCTTGAGTAAATTTGTCTAACTGGTGCTACCTCTTGTCTTATAGCCTTTGTAGTAATAATGTTCCTCCACCAGTAATGCAGAGATCCCGGCTAATGATCTTAAGGGTCATGGGTTTGAATCCCATCTTGGCAGATACTAACATTTGATTTCAGTATAAATCTGCAATGAAAAGCTAAAGTAGGCCTTGAATGCACCATCAATTGTCAGAGAAACCCTTCATTTAATATCCTTTAGGGAAGGAACACTGCTGTCCCTACCTAGTCTGGCCTACACATGTGACTCCAGTCCCATATCATTGTACTGCCCCATGGGCGATTAGGGAGGTGTAATAAATGTTGGCCTAGCCACGTCCAGTGAACGCAAAACAAGATGCCTCTTCTTATTGAGACTAACTGGTAGTCTGTTCCTCCATCACAAATCACAAGTCCTTAGAGCCAGCACAGGAAGGAGGATTGATGGTAGCTGTAGTATCCCAGCCCGCACACATTGGGGCACACCCAGACACAGGCAGTGCTAGAGAGGAGCACCAATTGATAGTCTGCAGCTTTCCCCAGTTAGATGCTAGCTCCCCCTTCCCTGGCTGCCAGAGTGTGTCTGATAACACAAAACTTTTAGGGAGTGTTTATCCAGAGCCTTCAGATCTGTCTTTGATTATGGCAGTGAGATTGCCTGTGATGGTGTTGGTTAATATCTAGCATTAACCCTGTCTGTCTGGCATTGGACGTGTGCACAGGACTGTCTCCTGGGTTCGTGTGCCCCATGATCTGAGCCTGTCTCTGGGAAATTGCCCCTGTGCCCTTCAAAAGAGCACAGAGACATTTCCCGCTATGGACTGTTGCTGCAGTCGCTCCACTTCCTCACCACTGCCCATTGCTCGGGTACATAATGGTGTAACCACAGAGATTGCCAGCGGAAGGCCCTCTACAAAGGGGTCCTTCCCTTTTCTGTCAGGTATTCAGCCTGGAGATTGCTGCATGCAGCAGTCCTATATGGTGGGTAATTATGGGGAGGCAATGGCCTAGTGGTATTATCATTGGACTTTTGACCCAGGTAATGTCCTGGGGACCTTGGTTCAAATCCTGCCAAGACATAGGGTGGAATTCAAACTCAATTTTTAGAATTGTTGGAAAAACCCATCTGGTTCACTAATGTCCTTTCAGAAAGGAAACTGCCATCCTCCCCTGGTCTGGCCTACATGTGACTCCAGACCCACAGTGATATGGTTGACTCCATATTGCCCTCTAAGCAATTAGGGATGGGTAATAAATGCTGGCCTAGCCAACGATGCCATTTCCTGTGAATGAACAAAGAAACGTACACTGGGTGCATGTAGTTTTTGTGGCCTAGGAGAAACAGTTTGTCTGTTTATGTCAAATGTTTTCATTTGCAGCCTTTGTTCAGTTTCTTCAAAGGGCTGCTTCTTAATGATTGGCTGAATTTCAGCCCCGCACTGCTGATCTACAGGCGCCCTTGGACGGTGGGACAGGCAGGTCAGAGGGTATCTTTGTGGGTCTGCTCATAGGCTTGACCATGAACAGTAGGCCATGGAGGGGTCATGGTCCTGACTGTCTGCCCTCTCTCATGGTTAGCACGTATTCAGGTGTTCACAATAGAGACCTTGGGGACCAGTAGGCTGGAGTGGATTAGTCACTCTGGATAATGTTGTTTTGGTTTGGTTTTGATTCATTTCCATTCCAGTTCTATAAGGTTCCATTAACTGTTGGATTTTGTGTCTGTTTGAGTGCCCACCAGAGGCTCTTTAACCCATTAGAGTTCATTCCAATAAAGAGGGGAAAGGAAGATTGGTGGCAACATGATAAGCCAACCATTAGCCGCCCACTGTTGGCAAACCTGGGCCCAAAATGAGAACTGACTGCATGTCTCCATAATTATTAATCAGCCAAAGATATAAAGCTCCCCTGGTCTCCTTGTGAAGAATCATGAAGGGAGGTCAGAGTTACAGATGGAGATCAGAGTTACACAGAGAAGTTAGAGGTAGGGAGGGAGGTGAGAGTTACAGAGGGAGGTGAGAGTTATGTAGGGAGTTCAGAGTAATGGAGGAAGGTCAGAGTTATGGAGGGAGGTCAGAGTTATGGAGGGAGGTCAGAGTTACAGTGGGAGGTCAGAGTTATGGAGGGAGGTCAGAGTTACAGAGGGAGATCAGAGTTATGGAGGGAGCTCAGAGTTATGGAGGGAGGTCAGAGTTATGGAGGGAGGTCAGAATTATGGAGGGAAGTTAGAGTTATGTAGGGAGGTCTGAGTTACAGAGAGGTCAGAGTTATGGAGGGAGGTCAGAGTTACGGAGGGAGGTCAGAGTTATGGAGGGAGCTCAGAGTTATGGAGGGAGGTCAGTGAGCCTCCAGAGAGTAAACCCTCACTACATTGTCATAGAACCAGAACTTCTAAAGCTCACAATCTTGCTATTTCAATGTGGAGAGAAAAAGGGCATCTTCTCTTTTTCTTGTTCAAAGGGGAATTTCATGTATTCAGAGTGGCCCCACTTTTAGATAGCCTGGTTGCTGCAGATAAACCTTCAAATCTTATCACACATCATTATCAAGCTTCATTACAGAGTGAAATGCCAGCCACAAAGTCTCTGAAACTACAGGAGGGACAGACACGGCTAAGCACTGAGTCTCAATGTTACTGATAAAGAACACAGTGGAATTGGAGCTGGAGGAGACTGTGGGACTCTGTGAGTCTATTCCTCTATTTACCAAGAGACCGACTGTCTCCTTCAACCCAGCTTCTCTCAGCATCGAGAAATCTATCAACCTCTGTCCTGAATGTCCTTAATGACTGAGCATCCGCAACAGTGAGGGATGGAGGACCCCAAAGCTTGGCACCAAATTTGAGTGAAGCCATTTCCCCTCATCACAATGCTGATTGGCTGACTCCTTATTCTCCGACTGTGTCCCTGTGTCCCAGATTTCCCAGTCAGGGGGAAGCCAGTTTCTCAGCATCTACCCTGCCAAACTCTTCGATGATTTCCTCAATCTTCTAAACCTCAGGGCGTACAGAGCTAATCTACGCAATGCCTCTACAACATGCACCTTCCTTCCACCAGGAACCAGCTCAATGAGTCTTCGTTGCTGTTTCTCAAGGGCAGATATGTCCCTCCTTAGGTACAGAGAACAAAACTGCACTCAGTACAGCAAGTGTAACCTCACAGATGCCCAGCTATTGGCAGCAAAAGATCCAGAGGTGGAAGAGTAATGTATTTCTACTGAGGGATGTGAAGTTTTATCCAGGAGGCAAACTATGGCTGAAATTGAAAACACTGTTAAATCATTAGGGCGGCGATAGTCTCAGGGATATCACAGGGATGGTAACTCAGGGCCCCAGGCTATTTGGCTTCGGGTTTTTGTCACACAGCGATAATGTCACTACCCCTGGACCACAAGGATCAGATTCAAGTCCACCCCTACTCCAGAGGTATTGATAGGCTTGGTCCAGTTCTGAAGAAGGGTCACAACGAACTCAAAATGTTAACTCTTTCTCTTTCTCTCTCTCTCCAAAGATGCTGCCTGATCTGCTGAGTTTTTCCAACATTCTCTGGGTTTTTTACAGATAATGAACACCATTAAATGAGCTGAGAGAGGTGCAGGCACTGGCAGGGGAAGATTTGGCAGAGGCACCAGGGATTTAATACCCATCAGAGTCTGTCCAAGGCTGTGATTCTGGTGAGGGATCATGGTGAGGCTGTACCCATGGTCTGAGTTGAGCTGGTACCTGCAGACAGGCAGTTAGACATACACTCTGTTTCTCCAGCTATGGATGCTTTCATTCACTGGATTGGCTTCCAAGGGACCTGGATCTGCGTGATGACACAAGGCCTAGAGAGCTCCAGTTCCCCAAGGATCTCTTGCATGCGCACAGTCTAACTGCTCAGCCTCGGCTGATGAGGTAACTGGTCCCACCCTCATCCCTCGAAGGATGGGCACCTGGGGTGAGATCGAGGAGCAGCCATGATCATATTGAATAGCAGAGCAGGTTCAGAGGTTGAATGGCCGACTCTTGCTTCCTAGTTTCTTTGCTTGAGGGCAGGAATGTTTATGGATCATGACTGGTTATCACTTCAGTGCTTCCACGTATTTCATGCGAAGCCAGATCTAAGTCGCTATTGCGTTCTCTCAGGCCTCACTGCAGGCCTGATTACCTCAGCATCGGTGTTGTTTCCCTCAGCATTCAGTGAAACTCTCCTCATTCCCTATTAGATGAGACCTATGGCAGGTCCATCACCCCCTCTTCTCAGTTCTCATTGAACTAGGTTGTGCAGAGTGTAGCAATCCATCACTATCCTGAAGATGCTATCAGTGTGTGTGGGAGAGCTCCTCCTAAAGCCTCTGGGCATTGGAAACTCATCTTCGGAAAACCAACCGTCCATTCAGTAGCTGTTTGGTCAGCATTGGAGCGCAGCTCAGCTTCAGGCTGAGTTGGGGTCATTAGCCATGACTCTAGTCATGAACGAGCAGCCCTGGAGATGAACAAAAGGCTCTCAGTTAAGTGAGTGGGCAAAGATTTAACAAGTGGAGTGTCTTGGGAGGAAATCTGAAATTGTCCAACTTTGGCAGGAAAATTTTTAGAAAAAGAGAAGCATGCTATTGAAATATTGAGAGGTTGATGAGCTCCGAGATGGAGAGAGATTTGGGTATCCTCGTGTATGATACTCAAATGGTTAAACAAAAATATGAAAGAATTGCTTGGTCCAAAGGATCTGTTCCCATGCTGTACAACCCTATGACTCTGCAACTGTGAATGCAGGAAATCAGAAACAAAAACAGAAATTTGCAAGAAACCCTCAGCAGGTCTGGCAGCATCTGTGGAGAGAAACCAGAGTTAATGTTTCAGGTCGAGTGATCCTTCCTCAGAACAAGAACCCAAAACGTTAACTCTGATGCTGCCAGCAATTTCTGATTTTGTTACTGAAAATGTTACTATGCAGGTACGGTAAATAATAATGAAAACTAAAGAGAGTGCAATTGTTCATTATAAGAGGTATTGAATCTAAAACTGGGAAGATTATGCTTGAGTTATGTTGGGCTCTGGTGATAGCACATCTGGAAGGCTGTGTACAGTATTAGTCACTTGCTTAAGAAAGGATATGCATATGTTGGAAGCAAATCAGAGAAGGTTTACTGGACTAATACCCGGAAAATAAGATAGGTTGTCTCACAGAGAAAGGTTTAACTAGCTAGATTTGCATCCACTGGAGTTTAGAAAAGTAAGAGATGATTTGATTGGAAAATAGAAGGCGGAATCTTCCCAGCCCCTGAATGCTGGGAACACTGGGGAAAAAGTTGGGAGATTCATGCAAGATCAGCAGTGAGGAGCAAAAGATCCCATTTCCCAACCAAACGTTGAAGGGCAAAACCAGATTCTGTCTAGTGAGTGGTGAGAGACTCATTGACATCCATTAGCTGCCTCACTTCTACACCGTGCTGCCCCATCAATATAGAGTTTCCCATTCTCCCAGCTAGTGTACAAGAAATGAGGCGAATTCGGGAAGATGGCATGAGAAAACATCTCATGGAGAGGAACCTTCCATGAAACTCACCAAAAATGGCACTTAGCAGATTTTTTTCTGATGAGATTTTGTAAGATTCTGAAGGAACAGGACAAGATGGAGAAGTTGTTTCCTCTTGTGGGGTGGGGGCGGTGGTGGTGGCGGGGGAGAGAACATTCTAGAATTAGAGGCCACACTGTTTCAAACTTAGGGGTCACCTGTCCGAGAGGATTAGAAATTCTTCTCTCAGAAAGTGGCGGATCTTTGGCAATCTTTTCCCCAAATGGCAGTGACTTGAATATTTTATGATGTGCAGGTGCTGGTGTTGGACTGGGGTGGACAAGGTCAGAAGTCACTTGACACCGGGTTATAGTCCAACAGGTTTATTTGAAATCACAAGCTTTCGGAATGGGAATAGACAGGAAGGATCAATTATGAACAGCCCAGAGACACCCCGTCCAATCATCTGCCCAGAGAAATCAGGCTAAAGTCATCCTGAAGCCAAATAAACTTCAGGAAATGGAGCACGGTTCCGAAACAAGCCTCATGAAAAATCAAGCAGGTCAAGCAGCATCAGAGGAGCAGGAAAACTTGACGTTTCGGGCCTAAACCCTTCATCAGAAATGGGGGAGGGGAAGAGGGTTCTGAAATAAATAGGGAGAGAGGGGCAGGCGGATAGAGGATGGATAGAGGAGAGGATAGGTGGAGAGGAGGCAGACAAGTCGAAGAGTCCCAATTCCTTCGCCTCCGCCGCATCTGCTCCCAGGATGAGACATTCCAATCCCGCACATCTCAAATGTCCTCATTCTTCAAGGACCGCAACTTCCCCCCCACAGTGGTCGAGAACGCCCTCGACTGTGTCTCCCACATTTCCCGGAACACATCCCTCACGCCCCATCCCCGCAACAATAACCAAAAAAGAATCCCCCTCGTCCTCACATACCACCCCACCAACCTCCGGATCCAACGCATCATCCTCCGACACTTCTGCCATCTGCAATCTGACCCCACCACCAAAGACATTTTTCCCTCCCCACCCTTATCTGCCTTCCGGAGGGACCACTCCCTCCGCGACTCCCTTGTCCGCTCCACACTCCCCTCCAGCCCCACCACACCCGGCACTTTTCCCTGTAACCGCAGGAAGTGCTACACCTGCCCCCACACCTCCTCCCTCACCCCAATCCCAGGCCCCAAGAAGACTTTCTACATCAGGCAGAGGTTCACCTGCACATCTGCCAATGTGGTATACTGCATCCGCTGTACCCGTTGTGGCCTCCTCTACATCGGGGAAACCAAGCGGAGGCTTGGGGACCACTTTGCAGAACACCTGCGCTCAGTTCGCAACAAACAACTGCACCTCCCAGTCGCGAACCATTTCAACTCCCCCTCCCATTCCTCAGATGACATGTCCATCCTTGGCCTCCTGCAATGCCACAGTGATGCCACCCGAAGGCTGCACGAACAGCAAATCATATTGAGCCTGGGAACCCCGCAGCCCAATGGCATCAATGTGGATTTCACAAGCTTCAAAATCTTCCCTCCCCCAACCGCATCCCAAAACCAGCCCAGCTCATCTCCACCTCCCTAACCTGTTTTTCCTCTCACCCCAAGCCACACCCCCATCTCCTATCTACTAACATCATTCCGCCCCCTTGACCTGTCCGTCCTCCCTGGACTGACCTATCTCCTCCCTACCCCGCTACCTACACTCACCTTTACTGGCTCCATCCCCGCCTCTTCGACTTGTCTGCCTCCTCTCCACCTATCCTCTCCTCTATCCATCCTCTATCCGCCTCCCCCTCTCTCCCTATTTATTTCAGAACCCTCTTCCCCTCCCCCATTTCTGATGAAGGGTTTAGGCCTGAAACGTCAAGTTTTCCTGCTCCTATGATGCTGCTTGACCTGCTGTGTTCATCCAGCCCCATGCTTGTTATCTCGGATTCTCCAGCATCTGCAGTACCTTTTATCTCTGATGAAAAATCAAAATGGTCCATTCTGGCTCCGAATCTCTAGCCACATCTCCCTATCGAGAGAAAGAGAAAATGACCAAACACCTGCACCATCTTTCCTACTGCCAAGAAACAGAAGAATATGATACTTTCTCCCTCACGATAAACAAGAGTTTTACCTTAAGAAAATGGAACTTTCTTGTTATAGCTCAATGTGGTACATCTACTGTTTCAGGAAGAGGAAGCCACATTAATGTTGCTTTGTAACTGGATAGAAGGATCTTTAGCTGCTGGGTCCATTTACCAGGCACTCGCTACATAAATTATTCACTTAATTAAATGTGTTATTCTAAGCTTAATGCATCAGGGAATGCAAGCAATGGGATGTCTGAAACACTATTCACAGTAGTATTTATTCAAATGTGTACTTTGCCAGACTGTGATAGAAAACAAATATTAGTCTTGTATCATATAGTGTGATCGTATTGAACACTACAGACAAAAGGCCTGTGTGTGTAACCAGTTTCTAATCTGTACTGAGGAAGGACAGGCAGGCTGAGAGACAGAGAGAGGTATTCTGATGATTTTCTTTTGATGTTTGCTTGGTTAAAGTACCTGGAATGATGATTAACAAATAGTTTATCAAGCACAGTGTGTACCACTGCCTATCAGTGCAGGGATGTGTTCACTCTAATTAAACTATGGCTGGAGAGAGATGGGAACGGCTCTGACACAATCTAGATTGACAAAGATGTTGTTTCATAATATCTGCAACTGTAATGCAAAACACATGCCGTGTATAAATTCCTTATTTATTTATCTAAGATGTACTGTTGGATCTAGGACACCACTGAATCAATTTCTAACACCCAGACCCTGTCTTAACTTTGGTGGAATGAGCAAGAAACAGTATTTGTACTAGGCAATCAGGAATTTGGAAATTTTAAGCTTTCCAGTTCAGTTCTTAAAATCTATCATGAAAACTCTGGGAGCTTGCTGCAGGTCAGTCAGAAAATATCCCACCAAGCTATTCCTGCTATTGGCCACCCAACACAGGCATCATCGCGGAATTTCATCTTCCCACATGAATGGCAAAGCAGACAAACTCATCAGAGCTCACTCACAGCCACACTTTGTAGCCCAGCTACTAATATTACTCTAAGGCCAGAAATTTCCCACCACCTAAACAACATGGGCAATTGTTAAAAGGTTTGGAGAGTACATTGAGGATGAAAACGGTTTGAGGGAAAATGTGTCTGATCCTCCCCCTAAGGTTTCATCAGCTCAATGACAGTGTAAGTAAGCGGTGAGAGCCTTTCATTCAGAACTTAGCGACTCACTCTAGTTTGTCTTTTAGTGTAACCAGAAAGCCAGGCAGCTTTTGATAATATCTCACAGGGGAGGTGATGGCCTGGTTATATTATTGCTGGATTGTTAATCCAGAGAGCCATATAATGTTCTGGAGGCCTGTGTTCAGATCCCACCACGGTAGATGGTGAAATTTGAATTCAATAAAAACCTGGAATCAAAAATCTAATGATGAGCACGAATCAATTGCGGATTGTCAGGAAAACCCATCTGGTTCACTAATGTCCTTTAGGGAAGGAAACTGCCATCCTTACCTGGTCTGGCCTACATGTGACTCCAGACCCCACAGCAATTGACTCTTAACTGCAATTAGGGATGGGTAATAAATGCTGGCCTAGCCAATGAAGGACTCATCCTGTGAATGAATTAAAAAGAACTGGCAGCTCTGGAACAGGTAAAGGGGGTGTTACACTGTGTGACGTCAATGTCATATGCCTGCAGTTTCACACTGTATGTGTTTCAAGCAGATGGCTATATACAACTGTCTAAAGTGAGTAGTCCACAGCCCATTCAAGGGGACCCATGCTCAATTAAGGGGTACCACTATGTTCAGGCAAGGACATCATTCCATCTGAGTCCAAGGGGTTGGCTACAGTCAGTCGCTCAGTGGAATCAGGTTCTGGGGAATCTGTGTCCTCCCAACTGGGACAATCCTGCAGGTTGAGTCCAGGGATGACGGGGAAGTCAGTTGGGGAGCAGCACAGAGATCAGTCTGCCCTTAGTCAGGGCTGTGCTCCCAGGTGGAAACATGGGGGTTTCAACACAAAATGTCAAGGAGGTTTCTCGAATGGGGGGGTTGGGCTGGTGGTGGGGAATGTCGTGTGGGGAATTTGGGGAAGTCAAGCAGAGAGATTAAAGACAGCATGCTGGGAAGCAGAGGGGGCAATCGCTGTGCTGCAGTATAAGGGCTAGAGCCGATATGACATGGGATACTGCCAGAATTATGGCCTTCGATGTTCAGCAGGGGTTATAATGGGTAACAGTGTGTGGTTTGTCTATATGGCAGCCCTGTGGCCCGGGGGTAAACCAGAGACGAATAGAGTGAAAAGAGGCAATTGGAAGCATGAGGAGGCTCAGAGCAGCTGGGGTTGACAGAGATTGCAATGCAGAATGGAACATGGAAGTTGCTGAGGGATGGGATTGTGAATCTAGAATTAAAGGCAACTCAGCCTCTCGAGGACAATCTGGGAAACCTTTCGCGCACAACCAAATCTCAACTGTGCAATAAACGTGAAAACTGGCTGTGCGCACTCAGAATGGGCAGGGCCAGCAATATGGTCTTGTCTGTGGGGTGGACTCCACTAGCAGGCCATGTGAGGCCCTTCAAGCAGCAACTGCATTGATCAGGGACTTGAAGATTTGAGATTAAAGATGTTTCCAACTGTAAAGTCCTGGCTGTAAATCCCATGTAATGACCAATAAGGTACAGATTAGAAATTGTGGCAGCAGGCAATCCTGCTCAAGACATCATAGAATCCCTACAGTGCGGAAGCAGGCCATTCAGCCCATCAAATCCACATCTAAGTGAATGGAAGCCATTGGAGTGTCTTGAGAGGAGTCAGGGGTGGGGAGAACTCTATGTGGTTCCTCCTCCAGCTGGGAGACCCAACCTGTCCTTTGGAGTGGGAAGGGGCACCTACAGTGAGGTCAAGGTCACCTGTGCCCCTCTTGCCTTGCCATTGGCGCTGAATACCAGTGGCTAAAACAATGAAGAGTATGTTCAAGCAGACTCTTCCAGCAGACTCTGAGTGTTCTGCTGAACCCAGGTATCCGTGAAAATCATCAACCTTTCCAATGGAGAAAGCTGGACACCAACGTGTCGAAGCCAGTTTACCAACTGATGTCCACTTATGTATTTTAATAAGATTTATTAATGGCCAATAGCATGGGGGTCCTCTCCAGGCTGGGACTGAGCAGATGCCTGGACTTTGGCAATCTTCCAAGTATCAGTGGCCCACGCTATTCCTTCCTTTGCCCAGTTGTGGAGAGGTGTCCGTGATGTGCTTACCAGAATACGCTCCCAATACTAGTCCTGACTCTAGTCTTGATAAAGTACCCAGCGAGGTGTCGCTGTCTGAGCGGGGGCAGGGGGCAGGAGCTTGGTACTATCTCTGAGGGATCTGTGGCTTCTTCCTCCGAGATGGAGAAGGAGCTGACATCTAGAAGAGCTGCTGTCTTATGACGGGAAACTGTGTGGGTGCTGTTGGTGGCCTGTAGGAGACAAGAGAGGGAAATGAGTGAGCAATAGGGCTAGAAACCTTGGCGTCTTAAGAATACATTCATCGTGTTCATGTTATTCATGGCAGAATAGCATGATGAATCTCATTTGGTTGCCGCGATACACAGGTATACATGGTCCTCTCCCATGACCTGAAGGATTTGCCCTTTGTACAAACTGTGTAGATGAAAGTCAGCCACCCCAACACAGTCATTTCAGCCCAACTGTGGGTCACTTTCTCCTACAATGGGACAGAGGGTGGGATTGAGTGAGGTAGAAGTGGACGGCACAGCAGTTAGCGGCTAATGTTTTTGCAGGGGGTGGGGAGGGGGGGGGAGTGCAAAGCTGGTGAGATGTCCCGAGTGAGTGAGTAGGAAGTGTAGAGGGCAGGAAGAGTTAGTAGCTTGAGGGAAAGCAAGCACAGAGAGAGCTGGCGAAACTCAGCAAGTCCGGCAGCATCCTTGGAGAGAGAAACAGTCAATGCTCTGTGAGAACTATCTGAAGAGGAGTCATATCCGACTTGAAAGGTTCACTCTGTATTTCTCTCCACAGATGCTGCCCGACGTAGAATCATAGTCATACAGCACAGAAACAGAACCTTCAATCCAACTCGTCCACACTGACCAGATATCTCAATCTGACCTAGTCCCACTTGCCAGTGCATGGCCCATATCCCTCTCGACCTTTCCTATTCATGTACCCATCCAGATGCCTTCTCAATGTTGTTATTGTACCAGCCTCCACTACTTCTTCTGGCAACTCATTCCACACACGCACCACCCTCTGCATGAAAAAGTTGCCCCTCAGGTCCCTTTTAAATCTCTCCCCTCTTTGGATTAACAGTTCACCAGGCCATTGCCTTGCCTACATTAAATTAAAGTCCATCCACACTCCTCTGCCCATTGGCCCACCTGATCAAGGTTCCATCGCACTCTGAATCTTCTTCACTGCTTGCTACGCCACCTATTTTTGCGTCATCTGCAAACTTACTAACCATGCCTCCAACATTCACATCCAAATCATTTATAGAAATGACCTGCTAAGTTTCTCCTGCATTCTCTGACCTTGTTTCAGATTTTCATCATCCGCGGAATTTTACCTTTATGAGTAGCCTGGGTGACCAGGTGAGAAGGAGTGAGGGAGAGGCGGTGCTGCAGGCAATGTTGAGAGGGGCAGACCACCGGCCTTGGTGGGAGGTGGGTGCGGTAGTGGAGTTAGGGTGAGTGTGAGAGAGCAGGCAGAAGATGGTGGTACTCCAATGGTCATTATCCTCTTGTGGCTCTGCTATATCAGTCCAGGCTGACAGCAAGTCCTGCTGCGGTCTCCTCTGTCTGTCCTGGCAGAAGAGGACAGCCGTCTCTCCAGTACCCCATCCATGAGGACCTCTAGGTCCCTGCGGCACCGGTGCAACTATGCCTCTCTCGGCCACGTCACCTGGAGTAGCACAGCAATGCTCAAAGGGCAGTTCAGGACTTGCAATTTTTGAGATAGTGTGCAGCTTGTGCTTAAATACGGCGGCAGTGATACCAACATCCAGTAGATCCCATCACGAGAAAACACTCTGCTCTGCTAACCGCAAGGTTGCGCACTAGCCTGATGCTTCATTCACAAAGTGAGCAGTGAAGAATTGTGTGAATATAGTCCCCAGGGCTCCCAGAGGGAAACCCTGCATCAGATTCCCCTGAAATTGACACTTGGCCAAATGAGGGAAAGTTCAACCATAAGTGTCTAAGTAAAATCAACACAGTTTGTTCTAACAGAGCCATAGAGCTGTACAGCATGGAAACAGACCCTTCGGTCCAACTTGTCTATGCTGACCAAATATCCTAAATTAATCTAATCCCATTTGCCAGCATTTGGCCCATATCCCCCTAAACCCTTCCTACTCATGTATCCATCCAGATGTAATTGTACCAGCCTCCACCACTTCTTCTTCTGGTCGTTCATTCCATAGATGCACCACCCTCCATGTGAAAATGTTGCCCCTTGGATCCTTTTTAAACCTTACCTCTCACCTTAAAACTACGCCGTCTAGTTTTGGATTCTGCTATCCTGGGGAAAAGACCTTGGCTATTCACCCTATCCATGACCCTCATGACTTTAGAAACTTCTATAAGGTCATCCCTCAGCCTCTGACGCTCCAGGGAAAATATCCCCAGCCTATTCAGCCTCTCCCTATAGCACAAACCCTCCAACCCTGGCAACATCCTTGTAAATCTTTTCTGAACCCTTTCAAGTTTCATACCATCCTTCCTACTTAGCAGGTCAGTCAGCATCTGCGGAGTGAAACACCAGTTAACATTTCAAGTCTATTTAATTTCAGTTCAGTTCTGAAGAAGGGTCAATAGACTCAAAATGTTAACTCTGCTTTCTCTCTCCACAGATGCTGCCAGACCTGCTGAGTTTCTCCAGCAATTTCTGTTCTTGGCTTGGTTCAGGTCTGTTGCCACCCTTCATTTCTAGATGGTCGAATGTGAGGCGAAATGCTAATTCTGTTTCTCTCCCTACAAGTGCTGTCTGACTTGATGAGTATTTGCAGCATTTTTTGCTCCTAATTTCAGATCTCCAGGAGCTACAATGGTTTGGTTTTGTCTCAATGATTATATGATTTTCGTCTTGGGACTACTCGCGGTCCTTACTTATTACTCAATAACCTCCAGGTCAACCCTACATTGACAGTCTGACTGAAGCAACTGCATGTAGAAAGGCAGGTTAACATTCTGGCTGTAAAGTCTTTGTCAGTTTGGGTCTGAAACTGTAATGCTAACTACTGCTGATGGATCTGCAGGCAAATTCTCGATTTTTATGGCAATACCTCAAGTTTCTGATTGTGGCGATCTTTCTCGGTTTGTAAATACTGTCTTGGGTTTGTCTTCTATAAATCCTCTGACCAAGTGTGTCAGAATAGCTGCTTAGAGATCAGGGTGAAACCCTACAGCTTCGACATTACAGTGTCACTTAAACTCTGGAAGTAGATTCGATTGAAATCTTTCTGCAATAGACAATCAGTTATAGGAAATCCCACGTTGTGATCACATGGATCTCTACCCTATCGCCCAGCAAGGGTGGAATTAGCAATTGGTGCCAACTTCGCATTGCAGTAGGTTCAAGAGAAACTTTTCGACTCTGTATGCATCTGAAAGGATGTGCCCTTTCTCAAAGGTGGATCATTTGTTGTCGATGAACCGTTACAATTCCCATAATATCGCAGTTTTGTGTTATCATGACTACACCTGCTACCAGGTTATTCATCTTAGATGTGAACCTAGTTTGTGACTCCTACAGCTTCTCCCATTGAACTAATACATTTGGAAGAGGCATAATGTAAGTGATCATGATGTTCTTGAAAGACTGGTTTCCAACACTGTCTACATTCAGTCTGGACCAGGCTCAGATCAGAAGCTCTAACCTAGTGCCAGTACAACTACGATAAACCTGGTTATGAGAAGCAGCAAAATGCAGCTACCAGTGACAGCACTGGTTCAATTCAGTCTATGCTCTAAGTGAGAACAGACCAAACCATTGCAAATGGTCAGCTTAGCTTCAGTTGTCAACTGTGGCTCAACTCGTACAACTACCTTTGCATCCAAGACCTACTCCAAGACTTGAGCACCAAATTGTAGGCTGGCACTTCAGTGCAGGATTGAGTATACACTACACTGTCAGAGGTACAGTCTTTCAGATAAGTGAAGGTCCTGTCTGCCCACTGACGTGGATACAACCCTCTACAGTTTCAATAGGAGGAAAAGCAGGCTCATTCTGCCAGGGCTAAGAATTGTATCAGAGATAAAAGGTACTGCAGATGCTGGAGAATCCGAGATAACAAGGTGTGGGGCTGGATGAACACAGCAGGCCAAGCAGCATCATAGGAGCAGGAAAGCTTGACGTTTCAGGCCTAGACCCTTCATCAGAAATGGGGGAGGGGAAGAGGGTTCTGAAATAAATAGGGAGAGAGGGGGAGGCTTCAGGACATGGTCGAGCAGTTTCAAGGCCGAAGAGATTATGAGAGAGTTGCAGCGGGAGAGAGATTCCCTGAGGTTTGTCCGGAGGGAGGAGGGTAACCTCCCCCCCTCTCCCTATTTGTTTCAGAACCCTCTTCCCCTTCCCCATTTCTGATGAAAGGTCTAGGCCTGAAGCGTCAAGCTTTTCTGCTCCTATGATGCTGCTTGGCCTGCTGTGTTCATCCAGCCCCACACCTTGTTATCTCTCATTCTGCCAGGGGACTGACCAATATTTATCCCTCAATAAACTCCACAAAATCAAATTGCCAGGTTGAATTTGCAAGTTGCTGGCTGTGCTCCTGCCTTATGACAGCAATTGCTCTTCAAAAATACATCTTTGATTGCATTTCAAGTTCTCTGTTTAATGACTGCCATGAACTAAAGTGAAACGAGGTCACATAACCAAAGCAACCCAGCTAATACACTGTGCTCAATTCCATTTCTTCAAACAGGCTATCAAGCTCTTTAGAGCATTCTGTGGTTGTGAAAGGTGCTGTAAGAAATGCATGTTAGTTGCTGGGTTACCTTGTAGATCCCAGCTGACCACCAGCCCAGTTTCTGTGCAGTCAGAGACATCTCTCAAGCCTCTGTGTTTAGGAAGAACTGCGAGGTAACGGTCAGGATTGAGCATCTCTTCCCTTTGAAGAAAATCCTTCTTTTTCAGTCCAAGCTCAGAGCTCTTGCAATTCTTCTCGGGGCTTGGTTAGCTCAGTTAGCTGGATAGCTGGTTTGTAATGTAGGTGATATGTTTGATTCCCACACTAGCTGAGGTTATCTTGAAGGACTCTCCTTCTCAATCTTTCCCCTCGCCTGAGGTGTGGGACCCTCAAGTTAAACCATCACTAGTCATCTCTCTATAATGAGAGCAGCCCTACAGCTTGCTAAGACTATAGTGACTCTACCTTTCCCGAAGCTCTTGAGGAAAGTTTGCAATTGCAACTGTAGAAACAACATCTGTAATTTAATCTTCCCCTGTGTCGCTGCAGCTGGAGCAGAGTCACATACCTGAATTCCTCCAGCATCGATGCCAGTGTGAGCTGCCTCCACAAACTATTGTACCCCTTTAATTTCACTGGACACAACTTGCTTCCACTATCCTTTCCCACATTGTAATTTATTAGGGTGCATGTGAACTTTAAATGCATACATATGAATCCGTGGACGTCAGAGTGTGTTTTATTATTTTCCATAATACATGTCAAGTACAGTAAAGGCTACAGTGAAACACTGATGAGTCAATCACAGATGACACAAAAACCCAGTTTATCAAAATGGCCAACTACTCCCTCCCAATTGTAAACCTAATGGATTTGAGGCCTCTGATATTCTGAAAGTCTACACTGCTGACCTGGACGAGACAAACTTGTAAACGGCATCATGTGTCATACTGAGATTTTTCTGGAGTTAATTCCTAATGATTTTCAAGGTTAGGCTATAGTGAGATATGAACAAATTGAATAAAGGCATTTTTCACACATGTCCAGCTTTGTTGTAATTTCATTTTGCTCGTGGGTGAATCGAGTTAAATTGGGGTGTCGTTGCTCTGGTTAGCATGAATTTATGAGCAGGCCCTCTGGGAAACTACTCATCAGGATTTTACAGCGTCGTCTTTGTTAAAGCTGAATGAAGCCCCTCTAAATGTGCCTTTCATGATCGCAGCAAGTAAATAGTTAAACGCGTGGGGTGGAATCTCCTCTGGATTTGTGTGAACTGGGGGAGGTGTGTGGCAGGAGCAGGCTAGACTGATATGGATGTCAGGTCCAGCTCACTCCATCTTTTATGCTTTTGCTGACCGGTGAGATAAGATTCTCGCCAGGCAGAGGTGAATTGCCAATTCAGGGAGGTTGTTGCTTGTTAATGACCACATGGGCACACACTGACTGTGGCAAGGCTTATATAAGATAACGGGCTACAAAGTGAAATCGGCTAGAATTGCTGACAACAGTGCATCCCTCTCCGATTAGCACAATGCTTTGTATGCTTGTTTTAAGTGAGTGAAATGATGTCACATGTCCCGCCAACCTCTGGTCACCTGTACCCATAGGCCCCACCATAGACATCATATCAACCTTCTTGAAAGTGAAGCCACAGAAGGTGATTGGCCAGGATGGAGTACCCAGCCATGCACTCAGATCCTGAGCAGACCAGCTGGCGGGTGTATTTACTGATATCTACAAACCTCTCCTTACCAACTTGAGGTTCCCACCCACTTCAAGAAGACCACCATCATCCTGGTGCCGAAGACAAATCAGGCAGCGTGCCTTAATGTGTACCGCCCAATGGCTCTGGCATCCATCATTATGGACTGCTTCGAGAGGTTAGTAATGGCACACGTCAGCTCCAGCCTCCCAGATTACCTTGATCCACTACAATTCGCCAGCTGTCACAATAGGTCCACGGCAGACGCCACCTCCCTGGCCTTACACTCATCCCTGAAACACCTGGATAACAAGGACACCTATATCTGACTCCTATTTATTGACTTTAGCTCTGCCTTCAACACCGTAATTCCAACAAAACCCATCTCCAAACTCCAAGACCTAGGACTCTGCTCCCCTCTCTGCAACTGGATCCTCAACTTCCTGACCCACAGATCACAATGAGTAAGGACAGGGGACAACACCCCCTCCACCATAATCCTCAACACCAATGCTCAGCGAGGCTGCATACTCAGCCCCCTGCTATACTCCTCATACTCTCACAACTGTGTGGCCAAATTCAGCTCTAACTCCATTTACAAATTTGCAGATGACACCACCATAACGGGTTGGATCTCAAATAACAACAAGACAGAGTACAGGAAGGAGATAGAGAGCTTAGCGGCCATGGTGTAAAGACAACAATCTCTCCCTCAATATCAGCAAAATGAAGGAGCTGGTCATGGACCTCAGGAAGCCGAATGGAGGACACGCCCCCTGTCTGAATCAATGGGGCTGAGCTGGAAGTGGTCGAGAGCTTCAAGTTCCGAGGAGTAGATATCCCCAGTGATCTGTCCTGGTCCATCCACATTAGTGCTGCAGCACATACACGCTTCTACCTCCTCAGGCATGTCCACAAAGACTCTCAACAATTTTTATCAATGCACTGTTGAAAGCATCTTATCACAGCTTGGTATGGCAACCGCTCTGACCAAAACTGTAAGAAATTACAGAGAGCTGTGAACACAACCCACTCCATCATGAAAACCAGCCTTCCTTCCATCAACTCAGTCTACACTTCTCGCTAAGTACCTACCGGGACCACTACCCCGAAATCCCCCCTTTTCCATCATTTAAATCTACTGACAAATGCAAAAAGTTAGTAGTGGAGGTTTGCTATTAGGTTAAAGGTGGAAAGAGAGAAAGATGGTAAGCCATGTGGCTGGACTCAGAGCATTTGAGTCTCAGGTCAGCAGTTCCAACCTCTGAATGTGCTAAACCACTTCGAGCGGCTCTAAGATAGCTTGGTAAAGATGGAGCTGAAATCTTTGATAGATTTACTCAATGGGGTTGGCTCCTTGTTCTGGGCTGTCTCTGCGTGGTACCAATCGGGCACTCACGATACGACCCCTTGCTGAAATTGGTCTTCCAGTTTGGCCTTTGCCGTTCCAGTATTTGCAACAAACAGTGTCCCTGTGGTTCCCTATCAACCAGACACTCCTGGTGTATCTCCTGTCTGGGACCTATCCTTTCTGCTCAAGTGTGAGCCATTGACTCCATACACAGAGCTGCATGTTGGACTTTAAAACTCTGACCCCTTGGAGTCCAAAATAAGAATCTCTGCCCCATCAAATCCAATTTTTAAAAAAGCAGAAATTAGGAGAAAGGGCAACAGGGTTGAGTAAATAAAAAAACATAAATAAGAGTGTTGAGTGTAAGCACTAGTGGAATACACATCTTTAGAAATTATTTTGAGGCTTTACAGTCACATTATAATGTTTCACAGCACACTTGAAGCACAAATGTGAAAAGACTCATCATTGCTCCCAAAATATTAGCCCTATCAGATGTTGCTACATAATAAAAGACAAAATAATTAAAAGCTCGGTGGATTAGCCATAGTAAATGCAGAGATGGGGTGGGTCTGGGTAGGATGGTCTTTGGAGGGTCAGTGTGGACTCAATGGGCTGAATGGTCTGCTTCCCCTCTGCAGGAGATTCTATGATTCCATAATGAAAATACTATGATGCTGGAAATCTGAAATAAAAATGGAGAGCACTGGAGAAACTCAGCAGTTCTTGTAGTGTCAGTGGAGAGAAAACAGAATTGATGTTTTGAGTCCGATAATGACACTCCTTGGGAACTGATACTCCTGCATAGTTGTTGTAGCTAAATGAATAAATCTTTTTCACCCGATGATTTTTCTTATTCCTGACTGTTCCTTACTCTAATCCACCTGCTGATCTACATTGGCTCCAGGCTCGTCCTTACTTTCAAATCCTTATGTGTCTCTTTCCTGTCATAGAACACCTACAGTGTGAAAGCAGACCATTCGGCCTATTGAGTCCACACCAACCCACTGAAGAGCATCCCACCCAGACCCACTCCATCCTTGTAACCCTGCATTTCCCATGGCTAATCCACCTAACCTGCACATCCTTGTAAAATATGATCAATTTCTCATGGCCAATCCACCTAACCTGCACATCCTTGTAAAATATGATCAATTTCTCATGGCCAATCCACCTAACCTGCACATCCTTGTAAAATATGATCAATTTCCCATGGCCAATCCACCTAACCTGCACATCTTTGGACCGTGGGAGGAAAGCCCCACAGACACAGGGAGAATGTGCAAACTCCACGCAGACAGAGAGTCACCTAAAGGTGGAATCGAACCCGGGTCCTTGGCAGTGCTAACCATTGAGCCACTATGCCACCCTGTCTTAGGGTCATAGAGTACAGCACAGAAACAGACCCTTTGGTCCAACTCATTCATGCCGACCAGATATCCTAAATTAATCTGACCCATTTGCCAGCATTTGGCCCATATCCCTCTAAACCCTTCCTATTCGTTTGCCCATCAAGATTCCTTTTAAATGTTGTAATTGTACTGGCCTCCACCACTTCCTCCTTGAATTCTCCACTCTGCCTACAAGTCTCTGAGGTATCTGTGCTTCACTCCTGCAGTCTTGACCTCTTGATTGGTCCAACATTGTGGTGACCAAGCTGTTGAAGCCCTAACCTTCAACACGTTCACCCCATGACCTCCATAACACACTACTGACCAAGCTTTGGTCATCTGTTACACTATTGCCTTTGAAGGCTGAACCATTTGATAACTCTGTTTCTAAAGCACTTTGGGACACTTTTCTGCATTAATGGAGCCTCTTCAGAAACAACACAATTTTTAGGAAGAGAAGAAGCATCAGGTCCTTAAGTTCAGTCTTTTCAATAGGTCTAACCCACACACTCACTTGTTCACTGCATTTCACAATCCCTTTCCTCCCTGGTATTATATCATTTGACATGTTAGAATTGAATGTTTTTTTCGTTCTTACGAATTTATGTAATAATTTCATTGCCCTTTTTTTGGTGACAAGAAACCTCAACGGAACTTCATTTCCTGTAATGGACTGAACGCTTGTGAAATGCTGTACTAAAGCGAGGACAGCCGCAATATAAGTGTAGTCAATACAGTCATTAAGCAGGGAAACAGTCCCATTGGTCCAACCAGTACATGACGACCATATTCCCAAACTAAACTAGTCCCACCAGCCCGCGTTTGGCCCATATCCCTCCAAACATTTCTCATCCATGTACTTATCCAAATGTCTTTCAAATGTTGTAACTGTGCCCATATCCACCAATCCCTCTGGAAGTTTATTCCACACATGAACCAGCCTGTGTAAATAAAAAAAAATTTCCCTTATGTCCTTTTTAAATTTTTCTCCCCTAACCTTAAAGATACACCCCCTAGTCTTGAAATTCCCCACCCTAGGGAAAAGACACCTGCCATTCACTTATCTATGCCCCTTATTATTTTATAAACCTCTATCAGGTCACCTTCAACCTCCTACACGCCAGTGTAAAAAGTCCCAGCCTATCCAGCCTCTCCTTATCATTCAAACCCTCCGTTCCTGGCAACAACCCCCTTCAGCTTAATAATATCCATCCTATAACTGGGTGACCAGAACTGCATGCAGTACTGCAGAAGAGGCCTCACCAATGTCCTGTACTACCTCAACATGTCATCCTAACTCCATACTCAAAAGGTCTGAGTAATGAAGGCAAGCGTGCTAAGCACTTTCTTAACCACCCTCTGTGTGTGATGCAAACTTCAAAGAATTATGCACCTGAATCTCTCGGTCTCTCTGTTCTTCAACCCTACCTGATTGTGATGTGAATGGATGGAAATTAACAAACTTTAAAATGTGTCGTCAAATCCATATTAAACAGATAGATCTACAATCCAAGAACTGGTGTCAATTTCTACTAGTTAATTGTGAAGGCTTTTTCTCAAAGTCCTTCCCAGATCTGGAAAGACAGAAGATCAGATTATATTTGTCAACTTTTCAGTGTACTCATGACAGTGCACGTGACAATAAAACTAATTCGGTTCAATAAGTCAATCTCGATTTTCAATCCCATATAATGAATGTACAGTATTGCTTCACAGAAGATGATACAATTAACAACAGTTTATCATTGGGTGATCACACAGTGTCAAACACAATAGACCAATTGTGTTACTTCCACAGGCTAATGTGATCAAAGCTCCTGATCAACGGGGGTGCCAAGACGTCTGTAGCATTCATTCCTATAATCTTGGGCGAGATAAGTGCCATTTGCTTATCATGAAACTGTACAGCCCAGGCAGTTGCTGATTTTCACAGTGAAACAACCCCACTATCTGGCACACACTGTCAGGAAGCTGACGTCATTGTAACCTGGGCTCGCTTTCATTCATTACATCAGTCTGTGATGGAGGTTTGGCAGCTATTGAATGCCAGTTATTCAAAACATCCCAGTCATACTGCCACATCCTTTCTGATTCAAATGAACAAAATGTCCTTTATGTGGCAGAGGCTGGCTTGCTCTAAGCAAACGGGAGCGAGTTACTTCACTGTGTTCCATCCAATTTTGGAAAACTCTCATAAAGTGTAATGCTTGACATGAATCTAAATAAGAGAGAGGAGCTGATTACTGAAGAAAAATGTGCTGCAATCACTATGTCCTTTATCAGTCTCGCAGGGGAAATAAAAGGACAAATCCGGATCTTTTTTCTAAAGTAAAGGCTTATTTCTGACTGCCCAAGATTTCAGTTTGATGCTGTGGTTTATTCATTTCCAGCGCTGCACTGATAAAATAATTAACTGCATTGGTGAACATTGCTGCCTTTTATCATGTGGTTATCACACTGATTGGACCCTGACTCTGTGCCAAAACTAAAAAGGGGTGATAGCGAGCCCTGTTCGATTTCCTTTCAGTTCTTTTGTACTGTCACAGAAAATTAAATTAGACTTTGAGGGATCTTGGCATTTCGGAAATAAATGTTTTGAAAAATAAAGTATATGAGCTTTTAATCAAACTGTGTGGGACACATTTCAATTTTCACAAGCACAATGGAGACCGGTTCTGCTTCATGCACAGATCTGGTTCACTAGTGTCCTTTAGGGAAGGAAACTGCCATCCTCACCTGGTCTGGCCTACATTAAAAGTGACCTAAGGGGCAACTTTTTCACTCAGAGGGTGGTGCGGGTATGGAATGAGCTTCCAGAGGAAGTGGTGGAGGCTGATGCAATTATAACATTTGAAAGGCATCTGGATGGGTACATGAATAGGAAGGATTTAGAGGGATATGGGCCAATGCTGCCAAATGGGAGTACGTTAATTTAGGATGTCTGGTCAGCATGGACAAGTTGGACTGAAGGGTCTGTTTCTGTACTGTACAACCCTAGGACTCTACAACATGTGACTCCATCCCAGAGCAATGTGGTTGAATTTTAACTGCCCTCTGGGCAATTAAGGAGGACAATTCGACACCCACATCTCGTGAATGAATGAGAAAATGACCTCTCAGCTCAGATGCTATCAATGTTGAAATGAAACTTTCCTTTTTTTTTCAATATCTGCTTTCTGAGAGAACCAGTTGTAAAAACACAAGGAGGTAAACGGAGGAGGTGATGTCTGGTTAATGGTCCAAAAAATGTATCTGGCATTTTAGGATCAGTTCCTAATCTGCACTCTGTTTGATTTCTGTTTGGGAGGATTACAATAGCTTTCAGGTCTGGGATAAACCAAAAGAAAATGAATTCTAATCTCCGTTGCTGATGAAGATTCGGCAGGGTAGGACAAATTTGAGTTGAAATAGGCTCATATATGAATAGCAGCCACTCGAATGGGGCTAGAGCATCTCTGCAGGAGTTCCTCAGGTAGTGTCCTAGGCCCAACCATCTCCAACTGCTTCATCAATGACCTTCCCTCAAGCATAAGGTCAGAAATGGGAATGTTTGCTGATGATTGCACAATGTTTAGAACCATTCATGATTCCTCAGGCTCTGTAGCAGTCCATGCCCAAATGCAACAAATTCTGGACAATATCCAGACATGTGCTGCCAAAAATAAATGCAGATGCCTCACAAATGCCAGGTAATGATCACCACGAGTAAGAGAGAATCTAACTATCCCTCCTTGACATTCCATGTTTTACAGGCAATGATTTATAAAAACATATTAATCAATTAAAATCTTCTAACTGATTAAAGATTTAACAGTATCTTGGGTTTGTTTAGTACTTCCTCATCAATGGTGTGAACCTTTGATCTTTTACTTATATATTCTGTGTCTGGGGCTACCTCTCTCACTAACACCTGAAAAAGGACTGAGGCTCTGAAAGTTTGTGTTTTCAAATAAACCTGTTGGACTGTAACCTGGCGTCGTGTGGATTCTGATTTTGTCCACCCCAGTTCAACACTGACACCTCCACATCATTGCATTCCATGGTATCACTGACATTGAACCCCTCACTATCAACATCCTAGGGTACAACTGACCAGAAACTAAACAAACACAGTGGCTACAAGAGCAGGTCAAAGGCTACGAATGCCACAGTAACTCACTTCCTAACTTGCCAAAGCCTGTCCATCAATTACAAGGCACAAGTCAGGAATGTGATGGAATACTCCGCACTTGCCTGGATGGGGGCAGACCCAACAAGAAGATTGACACCATCCAGAACAAATCCCGCTTGATTGACATTCCATCCCCAAATATCCACTACCTCCTCCACCGACGCTCAGTAGCAACAGTGTGTACTATCTACAAGATGAACTGCAGTAATTCACCAAAGATCCTTAGACAGCATCTTCCAAACCCTGAACTATCTAGAAGGACAAGGGCAGCAGATACATGGGAACACCACACCCTGCAAGCTCCCCTGCAAGCCACGCATCATCCTTACTGTTCTATTTTCACTGGGGCAAAATCCTGGAACTCCCTCCTTAATGGCATTCTGGGTCTACCTACAGTGCATGGACATCAAGAACACAGCTCACCGCCACCTTCTCAAGGACGACTAGAGTTGGAAAGTAAATGCTGGCCAAGACTATGATGCCTGCATCCCATGAGTGAACTTAAAAGTGTACCTCTGGTGCACAAGATGCACTAGTAAGAAAACTGGGCAAAAAAAGGGGGAAAATACATAACTCTGGAATTGCCGCAGGAAACTTTTTCATCTCCACCTATTAAGATAACCCTTAAGACCGATCTCTTGGACCATCTGCGGTGATATCTCCTTACACAGTCAAATTTTGTTTGATAATGTTGCCATGAAGCCCTTCATGATTGTAAAAGTGTTATATGGAAAAGTACATGGTTTTTGATGAGAAGTCAAGGGCACAACAGAAATTAAGAAATAAACCACAAGAAATGTTACTCTCTGCATGTATTGGAAAAAATAAATCTTTACCAAGATGTAACATTTGACCTCAAAGAATCAATGGTCCATGTTACATAAAACTACATTGAAATAAACACCAACCTCATCAGCGTGCTGTATGACAAGTGAAGGAGGAATGATGCAACACAGTGAGAAACCATTTTACGTTTGAACAGAAAGCTTCTTGTGAAAATATGTATTTTAAAGGAGATGGATCCCTGTTGAATAGTTTTGGAGTCATTTTGAACAAAAGGTACGTTTAAAGTAAATCAATAAACTGGCATATACAAGGTGTAGAGCGGGATGAACACAGCAGGCCAAGCAGCATCAGAGGAGCAGGAAGGCTGACGTTTCGGGGCATTGACATTAAATAACATCAGTTAGTCTGGCCTGGCATAGCTAGGTTAGGGCTGACTGTTCCTTCCTGTAAAGTTACCTGCATTAACTTGCAGATTTATTCTCAGTGTCGGTGACATCCTGATTGTAGATTATATAGTTGCAATTATGGAAGGAGGCCATTCAGCCCTCTCACTGGCTCCCTCAGTGCCTTTCTCCCCATCACCACAAACACCGCTTCTTTTCAAATGGACCCTCAAAAACCTGCCTCTAAATACACTCTCGACCAGTGCATTTCAGAACCTGGACCACATACTCCATGAAAACAGTTCTTCAGAAATCATTCCGCCTTCTTTTCCTAATTTCTTTAAATTAGTGCCCCCTCGCTCTTAATCCTTTTGTAATTGGAAAGTTTTTCATCCTACATACTCTGTTACCTCATGCTTCTGAAAACTTCATTCAGATCTCCTCTAGAGGGAAAACTGTCCCACCGTCTCCAATCATAGGATTCCTACAGGCGGAACCAGGCCATTCAGCCCATCAATTCTACACCGACCCTCCAATGAGCACCCCATCCAGACCCACTTCCCCTCCCCATCCCTGTGACCCTGCATTTCCCATGGCTAATCCACCAAATCCACACATCTTTAGGCTGTGGGAGGAAACCTACTTAGACACAGGGCGAATATGCAAACTCCGTACCAAGATAGAGGCTGGAATTGAACCCTGGTGCTGTGAGGCAGCAATCCCAACCACTGAGCCACCCCATACAACTACCTATTCAACTGAAATCCCTCATTTCTGGAACCAGTCTTATGAACTCTTCCTGCAGTCTCTCCAAACTCACACGTTTCCTCTAATGTGGCGCCCAGAACTGTACACCATACACGAGCTGAGGCCAAACTAAGGCTCAAGTTCGGCCGAACCTCCTTGCCCTTTTACATTGAGCCTGGGGGTCAGAGAGTTCAGTTGGCCGGATGATTTGTTAGTGACACCAACAATGTGGGTTCAATTCCTGCGCTGGCTGAGATTAACATGAAAGACCAACCTCAATATCTCCCCTCCCCTGAGGTGTGGTGACCCTCAGGTTAAACCACCACCAGTCCTCTCTCTCTCTCTCTCTCTCTCTAATGAGTGGGCCTGGTAAGGCTGGTGCCTTCTGTACTTTGTCCCCCTATTAATAAAGCCTTGGATTGCTGTAGGCTGCATTAACTGCCCTATGAACCCTGTTCTGCTACGTTCAATAACTTATCCATGTATACACCCAGATCCCTCATATCCCAGTATTATGTTGTACTGCAACTGATCTGAAGCATTGCCATGATATTGGTACACTAACATTTCACTCTGGCTTGTCAATGCTACACATTCTTTTCTGATGTTTAGATGATTGGTTATGTTCTGTCCTCTGCCACACCTTGTAACCCCGATTATCTTCTTGAACAGTGTGGGCCAGATAACAAGGGCTGCTACCAAAACCTGGATACCAACTGTCAGCTCAACTGTGTACATTCTTGGCAGTCTGCACTGTACACTGCTGTCTAAACATCCAACCATATCTGATGTCTGCCAGTGAAACAGCTGGTGTTCTGCCATCTGTTTACATTCTTCCAGTGTGGCTGTGTTTTTTATTTATATTTCCCGAGCGATTCTTTTTCACCGTGGATTACTCACAGGTCTGTTAGCCTGTGCCGTAATGGTCGTAGCTTTTCCTTCTCTGAGCCAGAGTTCCATCAGCTCCAATGAAGGGATACTCTGGCCTAGAAATTCTAACAGACCTATTGGCCCCCATTTTGGCAGGAAGTCCATTCCAGCCAGAAGTGTGAAAACCTACAGAAAGAGGGAACAATCTTTGTGTTGAACTATTGCACACATCTCCACAAGGTCCTGCTTTTTACTCCATCCTCATGTTACCCTCAGGAGGAGTACCTCCTCCCTGTCGATCTCATTGATTCTGGTTTCGATCACATTCTTCCCATCAGCGTTCATTTGCTAGGATTTTTAGATGTCCCTTACCTTGGCATGAAATGACAATACCATCTAAATCCTCAGTCATTGTTCTATGAGTTGTTCTGTGGTAGAAACATAGAAAATGGGAGCAGGAGTAGGCCATTCGCCCCGTCGAGCCACCATTCAATATGGCCGATCATCCAACTCAGTTCCCCGTTCCCGCTGTCTTCCCATACCCTTTGATCCCTTTAGGCCCAAGAACAATATCTAACTCCTTGTTGAAAATGTTCGATGTTTTGGCCTCAACCTTACTTTCTGTAAGGTTGTTGACTTGCTCGCCGAGCTGACTTGTTTTCGTTCAGACATTTCGTCACCTGCTAGGTAACATCATCAGCCAGGCCTCCGATGAAGCGATGTTATTCTACTCAGCTTGGAATTTATACTGCTTGGTCTGTTATGGTGAATACTGTCATTTCTGTGTTAATTCAGGCTCCCCACTCTCTAGATGTGGAGATTTCTCCTCATCACATGCCATTTATATAAATGATCTGGACTGAAGAGAGAAGGTGTGGTTAGTAAATTTGCAGGTAACCTCAAAATTTGAGGTGTAGTGGACAGAGAAGAAGGTTACCTCAGAATGCAACAGGACTTTGATCAGACGTCAATGAGCCGAGGAGTGGCAGATGGAGTTTAATCTAGATAAATGCAAGGTGCTGCATTTTAGTAGAGCAAACTAGGGCAGGATTTACACACTTAATGGTGAGGTCCAGGGGATTGTTGCCAAACAAAGAGACCTTGGAGTACAGGTTCACAGTTCCTTGAAAGTGGAGCCACAGGTAGGCAGGATAGTGAAGAAGGTGTTTGGTAAGCTTTACTGGTCAGTGCATAGAGTATACAAGTTAGGACATCATGTTGCAGCTGTACAGGACATTGGTTAGGCCACTTTTGGAATATTGCATTCAATTCTGGTCTCCCTTCTATAAGAAAGATGTTGTGAAGCTTAAAAGGGTTCAGAAAAGATTTACAAGGATGTTGCCAGGGCTGGAGGGTGTGAGCTGCATGGAGAGTCTGAATGGGCTGGAGCTATTTTCCCTGGAGCATTCCATGGAGGCCGAGGAGTGACCTTATAGATGTTTATAAAATCATGTGGGACATGAATAGGGTGAACAGACCCGGGGTAGGGGAGTCCAAAAGCAGGAAGCATAGATTTAAGGTGAGAGGGGAAAGATTTAAAAGAGACCTGAAGGGCAACTTTTTCACGCAGAAGGTGGTGCGTATATGGAATGAGCCACCAGACGAAGTGGTGGAGGCTGGTACAATTGCAACATTTAAAAGGCATCTGGATAGGTACCCAAACAGGAAGGGTTTAGATTAATTTAGGATATCTGGTTGGCACAGACAAGTTGGACCGAAAGGTCTCTTTCTGTGCTGTACATCTCTAAGACTCAGTCCTACATTGCCTACTCTGTATCCTTAGACTGTGAACCCCTCTGGTTCTGATCCCTAATAATGAAACTCCTGATACTGATAACATTTCTATTCTGTTGTTTCCCCTATTCTACTCTCACCCACTAGACTGCTGTCTACTCCAAGTTGCCTCAGTTCCCATTCGGGTCATCATTCTTCCAGCCTCCTTCCAGATCCCCACAGCTGGAAAGTACTTTGTTTCAAGGGTATTAAAGTGTATGAAGGCAAGACAGGTCACAGGAGAATGGATGCACATCAGCCACAATCTCACTGGTACAGTCCCAAGAGACTGAATGGCCTCCTCCTGTTTCTACACGTCAATGTGAGGCGATAGTGTTCTTCGAGAAACTATTCAGCTATTCTTGGACCCGTCCCCATCGCTTCCATCTCCACCCACTGCTGACTTAATCAAAGTGTTGCTGGTCATATTCCATCTCGGGACACTGAGGCAGAGTAATTCAAGTCATAAGCATTCCACAAAAGATGTGAGCCGAAACATTCAGCTCGGGAGAACATGAAGTTACAGAATAAAGAAAAGAATGATACAATTAAGGCTGTACAGGAGCTAAGAGACGCGAATATGTACGTTACTGAACGTGACAGGACAGGTATTATCCTCGGCTTTCTAAACAGGGCATAAAGTACAAAAACACGATGTTATGTTGAGTTTAAGTAAGACCAGTTGGAACTCAGCTAGAGTATCGGGCCCAGTGCCACACCATAGGAAGGACGTCAACAGATTGGAGACAATGCAGAAAGGATTTATAAGAATGGTTCCAGGGATGGGAAACTTCAGGTATAAAGATGGGAGAAACTGGGGCTGTCTTTGTTGGAGAGGTGAAGGCTAAAAGGGGGATTTTTCAAAATCATGAACGGACTGGATAAAATAGACTAAGAGAAACTGCCCCCTCATAAAAGGATTGAGAACAAGAGGGGAAAAATATTGTAATTTGCAAAAGAAGCAAATGTGGTCTGAGATAAAAGCTTGTTTGCACAGTAAGCAGTTAGAGTCTGGAACACACGGCCAGGCAAATGTGCTGGAGGCAGGCTCCATTGAGATATTCAAGAAGGGGTTAGAAGATTATTTAAATAGAAACAATGTTCAGGGTTATGGGGATAATTAGAATTAGAATTCAGTTTATTGCCACATGTACTCACATGAGGACAGTGGAAAGTTTACAAAGTCACCAGTTTAATTACAAAAATACCTAGGTACAGATTCTTAGGAATAAATGAGAAAAATGAAGAAATAAAATTTTCAGATTAACAGTTCTTTGAAGCAGAGAAGTCAGAGCAGATGAGTCCACCTGTCCACACCGACCTTGCATGCTGTAGTAGGAAGAGATGACAAGGGGGTTTATATTCTCCCCCTTCCCTGCACAAGACCACCCCTTGGAGAAAAGTTTTGTGTTTTGCCCTTCCAGGAATATACATAAAAGCAGTTAAAAACTGACTGGTCTATGCACGCTAGTGGAAGAAGGTATGTTAATGAAAGGAGGTATGCTGGTGAACTGTGGCATTCATGTATCTTAGCTTGGGTTCACACAGTAGTGTGCTGTGAAGGCCACAATTGAAGAACTAATCTCTCCCGCAATGCTGATAAATGGATACGCTCAGTCTGAGTGCTAGAAGCCAACTAGCTAACAAGCCAATGAAACAAAAGAGAGGACAAGATAATTTCTGTCAACATGCAGAGGCAAGAGTCTCAAATTCGACTGTTCAACTGTCAATGCCTCACAATCTAGGAAAGAGGGCGACAGGCTTGCCTCACCCTGAGTGTTATCAGTAAACCAATGTAAAAAGGAAGCCAGGCAAAAGGATTTCAACAAACTACAAAACCGAGCATCTTGGCAACCGCGAGCTCAACAATCAAAGTTCCATTATCTACTGCTGAAATTTGACCTTTTTCCTTTTCTTTTCCACTTAATGCCAGGAATGACCGTATTGTTATCTTCTAACTTCAATTCTTTATTTTTCTATTTGTACTAAGAATAACAGTAATGTTTACATTTAATTTTGTTTCTCTATGTTATTACTTGTACTTAGGTTTTGTGCTTAGGTACCTGTTTGGGGTAACATTGCTCACTTTACACTGTACTCCTGTACTTGAGTACACGTGACAATAAAGTTTAAATCTAAATCCGAATCTAATCTATCAGGAATCACCCAGAGAGATGGTTTCATATATATTTTAGCATTTGATCTTGTTTTAGATTCACTTCTTATTCCTAGTCTGTGTCTGTGTGTGTTGAGTTATAATTTCTTTTCGGCTTTAGTTATTCGTAACCTCATTCCTTTGTTTACTCAAAACAGCCTGGTTAAAATGGCTGCTTTTAAAATATGAGTCCATCTGGTCTGGGAGAAAGGCACGAAGGGATGCTTTTTAAATCAACTTTGGTGCAATGAACTTTGGGACAGGCAAGAAATGCTGGCCAGCCAGCGATGCCCACCTCCCACAAATGAATAAAAAGAAACTAACCTGGGGTTGGGTGAATAAAGAAGGGAAGTTTGTTCACACCTCCTTCAATCAGGAGCTTCACGATTTGGGGTGCTTTTCATGAACAGTAAGAACCTGGGAAACTTCACCCAGTGTCCTACCGTTATACAAACGTACAGGTGTGCGTTTCTTTTGGGAAACTAGGGGGCTATCCCTTGTTCTAAGACACTTAGTGTCCATTTAACAGGTTGGTTATTGGAGAGTGGAGGCTTGGTCTGCTGATAGCTATCCTCCCATATCCTTGCTGTCAACCCCCTCTAACACCATTTACCCCTGCAACCACCATCCCAAGAAGCCTGACCTACCTTCAGTCCCCTGTCAGTGGGCCCCTCCGTGATCTGAAGCCTTGAGTGGAGGTCACACCAGCATCAGCTTCCATCTCCCCAGTGGCATGGTCTTTCAGCTTTGCCAGCCTCTGTATGACTGGCATCTGTCAGAGGGTGGCACTTCTACCCCAATTTCTTGTCTCAGTACAGTCTGAATGTTCCAGATCATCTGGATTTTGGGTAGACATGTTAGACCATGAAACTTTGTAATAGGAATTTAAGCAACGTCCAATTGTACTCAAAGTTTTGGCAAAGATCTGTAGCTCTTGTTGGGTTGTGGGTGAGGTTGTTGACTTGCTCGCCAAGCTGGCTTGTTCTCATTGAATGGCAAGTCAACAACCTCACCCAATTGTACTTTATTGGATCAATCAATTCAAGAGGGCGTGGGATGATCATTTATATTGATATGGCGTGGAGGGGTATGGGGAAAAGGCAGGTAACAGCACTTAGTAATAGAGCTAGTGCAGAGACAATGGGCCTTCTTTTGCATTAATAATACTGAGGGACGCACTAAAGCACGGGGCAGCTACCGACAAGGCACAACGGGGAGAGTCCACTACCTGAGGTGTTTCTGAAGAAATTGAATGGGTGTTTGTTCAGTTATTGGACACTCCAGTGCCTCAACAGCATGTAAGTATAATCTTCAAATAAGAGATGTCTTTGGTTTGTTTGGATAGAGTCAAGCTCCAGTGTTTGTTTCCTTGATATACTGTTGTAGAGAACCACACTGCTCTACGGATTTTGCATGTATACAATATATATACAATATACACATATATAAAGATATCTTTTATGAATAAAGTATATTTTGAAATATATTAAAAAATATTGCGAGTCAATGCTTCATTCATGGTCCATAAAGGGTGATGATGCCTGGAAAACAGTGCAAGGCATGGGAACTTTAACCATCAAGTTGGGTTTTATTGAACAGTTGGTTGGTGTTCGCACCTACCCCTCAGGGCGAGTGAAGGAATGAGCTGCCTCTGTATATCATCGACCTCTTCCTCAGTGTAGGGAACATGCTGCCAAGCTCAACAAGCAGCAGCTCATGACCAAAGGGAAAATTGCTGCAGCCTGAGTCTGTCATTCGAGAGAGAGAGAGAGAGAGAGATGGCTGGTGAGGGAGGCCACCCCTCAGCTGAGGGGAGAAGTCAAGAGGACAATGCCTCATGGTGACATAAACAGAAGTTGCTGGAAAAGCTCAGCAGGTCTGACAGCATCTGTGAAGAGAAATCAGAGTTAATGTTTCGGGTGTGATGACCCTCCCTCAGAATGCAGGTTACCGGACCCGAAACGTTAACTCTGATTTCTCTTCACAGATGCTGCCAGACCTTCTGAGCTTTTCCAGCAACTTCTATTTTTGTTCCTGATTTACAGCATCCGCAGTTCTTTCAGTCCTTCCTGGTAACTTCATTCGTTCTAGGAACTGAACTCATACCATTGGCATCCACTCTATTATAAACCAGACACCCAGCCAACCAAGCCCAGTTTACATCGAATTGGAATTCAATGCTATAGATTTATAGAACAGACTGGTTCTCATTAAACAAGTTAGTTTTAAGATGCTGTTACACAGGTAGAATTGAACTTTCTAACCATTTGTTTGCAGAATCTGAAACTTAAGCTGTGCAATAATAGCACACAAATGCTGAAGTAACTTTAAGGAAAAGAAATGTCTTTTCCTGGTATTTTAATCAATATTTAAGCAAACTCAAGGACAGGTTTCTAACCCATGATTGCTGTTTTCCTGAGTGCTTGCACTGAATATGGGTATTGGATGTTTGACACCCAAATCTCAGCAACTCACACTGAATGGGAAAACCCCGTCAGAGAATTATTTCGGGGAAAGACCAACATAGCTGCTAAGTGTGGGCTATGCTAATAAGACTCATCTATTCAAAAGTCTTCAATTTTAAGGCCAGTGGGTGATAATCATGATTTAAATCTGCTTTAAGGTCTAAACACTGGCAATGTTTAGAACTCAGGTGAGGATTACAAGCAATTTTCCCAATACAGTATGCGTAACATCCATACGTGGTGATGTGGTAGTGTCCCTAGCTCTGGGTTAGCAGGCCCAGGTTGAAGCTCCACCAGTGTGTCATGGTGTATCCAAGCAGCTACACATGCACATGCTAAAGGTATGGAGTAAGCCAGACGTCACACGACACCAGGTTATAGTCCAACAGGTTCATTTGAAATCACAAGCTTTTGGAGCACTGCTCCTTGGTCAGGTGACGAAGGAGCAGCATTCCAAAAGCTCATGATTTCAAATAAACCTGTTGGACTACAACCTGGTGTCATGCGACTCCTGACTTTGTCCACCCCAGTCCAACACCTGCCCCTCCACATCAAAGCTATGGAGTATACTGGCTGACATTGTACCAACATGGTTCAGAGCTTGAGGGCCTGGGTGTATAGCTTTTCCAACACAGTACATGAGCCCCCTGTGGATTTGGTAGACAGCACAAGGTCTGTTCTATAAGCAGGTAGGGGAAGAATGCTATATCCTCCTCACTATTAACTGCACCTCCAATATTCATGTCATCTGCAAACTTACTGATGATACCTTCTACATTCACATGTAACAAGTTTCACAGCAACCTGGATACATCTCATCAGGTCCTCGGGATTTATATACCTTTATGTCAGGTAAAACATTTAATACTTCCTCCTTACTAATGTTCTAGAACCTCACCATCCTAACTGAAGTCCCCAGCTACAATGCCTTTTTCCTCTGTGAATACGGATGAGAAATATTCATTCAAACCTCGCCCACATCCACTGTCTCCCTACACAGGTTGTCCCTTTTTATAAAAACCAGAGGAACTGTGGATGCTGTAAATCAGGAACAAAAACAGAAGTTGCTAGAAAAGTTCAGCAGGTCTGGCAGCATCTGTCAGGAGAAAAATCAGAGTTAACGTTTTGGGTCCAGTGACGCTTCCTCAGCACCAGACCCGAGACATTAACTCTGATTTTTCCTTCACAGATGCTGCCTGTCCCTTTTTATACTGGACTTGAAACATTAACTCTGTTTCTCACTCCAAAGATGCTGCCAGCCCTGCTGCGTTTCTCCAATGGTTGAAAAGGTGGGACCTCATCAGAGGAATTCTTTCCTTGACTTTGCGGAGATTCCTTTCTGATTGGTCTCTGTGGAGACAGTGACTATGGCTATGGCTGAGACAGGTCAGTGTTTCTTGGGATATCTCCAGTTCAGCCAACTAAAAATTCAGCGTGCTGCATGCCCTAGAATCATAAAATCCTTACAATGTGGAAGCAGGCCATTCAGCCCATTGAGCCCCCACTGATGCTCCGAAGAGCATCACACCCACTTTTCCTATCCCTGTAACCCTGCATTTCTTAAGGTTAATTCACCCACCTTGCACACCCCTGGGCACAATGGGCAATGTCAGAATGGAAACCCTTCTGGGAAAACCATCATTATTGCAGGGGTTGTTTTCCTTTTCTGTGGGACCTTCCTTTGTTCTTCTGACTCCAGTGTCCTCCAGCAAGGCTACAAGGGGGGGCAGTCCTGTGAATCAGCTGACCTCCCACGGGCAGCAGTGAGACCCCATTGTCATTGAAATCCTAGGGACTCTGTGAAAGGACCCAATGTTCTACTCCTGAGCCCATTGCTGGGAAACACCAATGTGGTCAGAAGTACATTGGAGTGTCGTCCCATAGGGGTCCCTTTCACTGATTGATCATCTCTACTGCTGAACATGCGGGACCTGGTAAAACTCTGGCCATATTTCATTCAGAGATGGATATAAAATATCTGCATTCAACAGTGAATTCATTCTGATTTCTTCAGTGAAAAGACATGTTTCAGTATCGCTAGCCATCCTTCCATTGTACCCATTGATTCATTGCAAGATATGACTTCCTTCCTGCATCGACAGGAAAGGGTGGATAATTAAATTGACCAGTGGCTAAGTTGCAACTCAGGCAAACTGTGGAGGGAGGCAGTTCTTATTCATTAGGCCTTCAGGTAGAGGCAAAGTGGCGATGTCAATGAACTATTAATCTGAGACCACAGGCTAATGTTCTGGAGATATGGATTCAAATCCCAATTTCAATGGTGAATGTTGAATTCAATAAAAATTGCAGAATTAAAAAGCTAGCCTAGTTGTCAATTGTTGTAAAATGTGCACTTGGCTCAATCATATCCTTCAGGGAAAGAAATCGGCCATCCTTTACCTGGTCTGGCCTACAGGAGACTCCAGATCCATGGCAAAGTGATTGACTTATAACTGCCATGTGGGTAACTACTGATGGTCAATAAATGCTGCTCAAAATCCCAGAGCTGTATTTCATGATCAAAGCAAACAGAAACAGAAATTGCTGGAAAAGCTCAGCAGGTCTGGCAGCATCTGTGAAGAAAAATCAGAATAAACATTTCAGGTCAAGTGACCCTTCCTCAGAACTGATGGTAGCCAGGAAAAGTTGGTTTTTATGCAGAAGATAGGGTCGGGGAAGGGGTTAAGGAGTAAGCAATAGGTGTGGGACAGAGCCCAAAGAGAGAGAAGAACAGCTGGACAGACAAAGGAGTGGATAACGGTCAGCCTGGGGGAATGAGTAGCTATTAATGGGGACTATTAGTAGCTAACAATGGGTTGTGTGTAATAGCAGACCATGTGATAATATGGCCTGGTTTGTGAGGTTTGGATAAGGCCATGGGAGAAGGTGCCTCAAGCAGGTCAACTCAAGCAGGAGGGCAGGTCTTATGAGGAAAGGTTGAGGGAGCTAGGGCTTTTCTCATTGGAGTGAAGAAGGATGAGAGGTGACTTGATAGATGTGTACAAAGTGATGAGAGGCATTGATAGAATGGATAGCCAGAGACTTTTTCCCAGGACGGAAATGACTATCATGAGGGGGCATAATTTTAAGGTAATTGGAAGAAGATATAGGGGAGATGTCAGAGGTAGGTTCTTCACACAGAGAGTGGTGGGTGTGTGGAATATGCTGCCGGCGGTGGTAGTGAAGTCAGATGCATTAGGGACATTTAACCGTCTCTTGGATAGGCACATGGATGGTAGTAAAATGTAGGATATGCAGGGTAGTTTGATCTTAGATCTTAGGATAATAGGTTGGCACAACAGTGGGCCGAAAGGCCTGTACTGTTCTGTACTGTTCTATGTTCTATGTTTAAGACTACCACTGGTGGGATTTTGGTATTTGTTAGTGGGCTGTGTGAGGGATTACAACACAAGCAGTTGATCCAAACTTGTTTTTCGGTGAACAGCTGACCCAATTGTGTCACAGGATCAACTCACCATGTTTGTAAACAAACAAATGTTTACAAAAGCTTTCCAATAGGACCACCTTTAAACTTCTCAGGTAATTAAATGAGCACATTCGTCTGACTGACAAACTGACAATTGGACATAGGCTCCATTCCAAAAACATTGAGCAATGTTGGCCAGTTTCAAAGTGTAAAATGCATCTGCACCAAAGTTATTTTCCGCCGAATACTGAGTTTTATTAGTTGATAACAATGACTGTATGATTATTTTCAAAATGACCTCATATACTCTGAGAATATATTATCATTTTCCTGTCCATTTATAAGTCTACAAATGAGCGCATAGCACATGACCTTCAATCCCATCTTTAAACTTTTTTTTAATAATCACCACCATTATGTAAATAAACCTCTTCTCTGAATGATTAATCCTGTGATGCATGTGGGTTTTTTGAACTCTGTATTTCACAACATGTTTCCTCAACTTTCTCCAGATTAGCAAACTCTGTTGAAACCTATTCCGTGCTATTATCGTTCTGTTACCGCAAAGCCCTTCCTTTATGCTTGGGACAGAATTATGTTACTCTTTGCATTTTTATAAAAGCTAAACATTGCACAGAACTGCCTGTTGCTTAACCAAATTGAGCAGAACCGAAACTTAACTGTGGGTAGAGTTTCATTCAATGGTGTGTGATTTCATAAATTGGTTTAATTTCTATATCATTATTAATAACGAAACCTTGTGTACTTTCACAAGATTACTCAGTCCATTTCATTCATACTTGTCTGGGCAACACTAACGATATGCCACCTCATGTTAATCGCGCTTTTAAGAAACTTTCGTGTTCCTCTCCGACTTCACACCTGAATTTTCTGTACTCTACCTAGTTGGCGTGAATTTCAAAATGTTTCAGTGGGAATGCGAGTGAAATATGATCTGGTGCTGTTCTTGTGTCTGATATGTTGTTGTAACGATTCACAAGAATGTAGAATGACTGTAGTAGTGCACTTTAAAAATGAATCTTGACTGGGATTAAATAAAACAATTTGGAATCTTAATAACAGCTGGCATTATATACTGCTTTAACATTCTGAAAAATCACAAGAGCCTTTAACTTCAGTATAAAATCAGTGGAAATCCCAAAATTGTAGCCATCTCTCATGGAAATTGCTGGGATAGATTTGCCAATTCCCCGATTCTGAACATAGAATGTGATGGGAAATAACATCCATTCATCCCCCACCAGCCTATCGAATACATTGATAAACAGGGCGATACTCATTTCATCATCGTTAGCTCTATAGTGGCCCTCAGGGTAGGGCTGGTGTAGTCATAATATCACAGGTGACCCAGAGCTCAAGGACAATTTCCTGGTCTCAGGTTCAAATCTCCACCACCCACACACCTCCACACTACTACCCTCTTCGAAAACAGCTGGTGAAGTTTGACATTTTTAAAAAGAACAGTCTAATGATGAGCATGAAGCCATTGTAAACACCATTCCGGTTCATTGAAGTCGTTTCAGGAAGGAAATGTGTTATCCTTACTTAGGCTAGCCTACACGTGACTCTTAGTTCACAGAGATAACACAGTGTAGAGCTGGATGAACACAGCAGGCCAGGCAGCATCAGAGGAGCAGCAAAGCTGACGTTTCAGGTCGGGACGAAATGTGTTTGACTCAACCCCCCTCTGAAATGAACTGGAAAACCAAGACTTACAAGGGCAATTAGAATCCCTACAATGTGGAAGCAGGCCATTCAGCCCATCTAGCCTATACCAACCCTCCAAAGAGCATCCCACCTGGACCCACCCCATACCTGTAACCTTGCATTTCCTGTGGCTAATCCACCTAGCCTGAACATCCCTGGATACTTTGGGTAATTTAGCGTGGCCTATCCACATAACCTGCACAGCTTTGGACTGTGGGAGGAAATGGAGCATCCAGAGGAAACCCACACAGACACTGGGGGAATGTACAGACTCCACACAGACAGTTGCTCGAGGCTGGAATCAAAACCCTGCCACCGTGAGGCAGCAGCGCTAACCACTGAGCCACCATGCCGCCTTTGTTAGAGAAGGCAATAAATGCCATCTTCCATGGAACTGCCATTCCCCATGTGAGCATTCAAAAAAACCCTCGAGTTCAAAACAGAATATTCCAGTGAACAGAACTTTGTTAACCTCAAGTTGAAAAGAGTGGGTGGTATTTCTGTGATATTGAAATGCAAATTCAGGTCTTGGAGGGGCAGTTGCGGACACTGTTTCTAAGGACTTTCTTTCTTCATTTTCAAAATTCAGAAATCAAGTTTGTGGAGGACGCTACAAAGATTTATTAAGTGTCATGTGGAAAATGGAATGTGGAAGGGACCAACTGAAGAGATATAAATATCAAATAGCTGCTACTAAATCAAATAAAAAATTCGGGAAACTTCTTTATTCTGTGACAATGTGGAACCCATGACCACAGGGGAGCAGTTGAAGTTAATGGTATAGACGCATTTAGTGAGAAGTTGGTTAAACACATGAGAGAGAAAGCAACCCTGACCTGGGTGGGTAGGAGGTGGTTAGGGAAAGTGTCTTGAGTGAAACAAACAGACCATCAAAGACATTTGGGCTAAATAGTCTATTCCACACTGTAATTTCTGTGTGAGTTGATGTAAATTGGAGAGTAGCATTAGGTGACATTGCGCACGGGGTTTAGAAACCTGTGGCTTTAAAGGACAAGGAGAAGAATGAGCAAGCAAATGAAGGATATAAGATGCATCCCAGACTTTTAAGTTCCCGATAAATGAGTGATATCAGGAGTCTTGATTTCAGCACAATTGGGACACAATTGGAAAAGCAGTTGAAAGATTTGGAAATAGATCTGAGATGGGTGTTGAGATGCAAAATAGGGGATATCAGAATGATCAATTTGCTCCATTACCAGTCACTATACCGTGATAATACTGTTCCTGCACTCAGTCACATGCAATGTTTTAATTTGCCTTCTCCAACTCTCCTTAAAATTTTGTTGAGCATCAGTTTACTTTAAAATATATTTTCAATCTTTTTGACTGAATGCCCTTCCTGGGGCAGATACGATAACAGACACCACTGTCAAATTGTCTAGGAGTAGCCCAGTGTGATGTTTATGTCTGGAAAAGGAGGTCAGTTGTCAATGAGACAATGCTATAGTTTCCTCAGCCTGTCAAGTGCCCCGAAAGTGATGGTGAGATAGTTGAATGCTTTCTTACTGGCCATGGTCATGGCTGGGCACTGGCGAGCCAATGGTAACTTGCCACATATCAACCCAAGCCCGAAAGTTGTCCAAATCTTTGCTGTGTGTGGTTATGGACTGCTTCAGTCTGAATGATTTGGATGGGTGCTGATCACTGTGTGATCATCAGCAAAAAGTGTTGCATTTTTTAAAGCTGTTTACATATGCAAGGATTGGTGAAACAAGAATGTGGGATCTTTATTAGAAGATAAGAACTAAGTTTGAACATCTGGTGTGGTGGACTGCCCAGTAAGCCATGGAATTAATACATCAGATCCTGCTGATGCTTGGTGATGTACATTGGGAAATTGCACCAGAAGACTCGACAGTTCTTGTTCATCTTTCAAGATGAAGATGAGTAAGTTCAATGTGTAAGGTGTTCGGTGAGGTTGCAGTGGGAAAAAGTATGACTGAGAAGGCTGATTTGCACCAAAAGGTTTCTGTTGTAAATAGGTCAGGTTTCTGCAGACTATTGAGCTGCTGATTTGGGATTTGCTGTCCTTGCATTTTCTCTCTGCCTCTTACATGCTCTTGCTTTCGAGGGAAGGCACACTGTTTTTAACTCCAAGTATGGTGCTCCTGGATGAGCTTCTCCCAGGACTCAAAGTCAACAGCAAAACTCTAAAATCAGCCATTCATAGTGTCTTTGTAGCTCTCGCCTTGACAGCATGCACCAGACTGAAGCTCCTAGTCGAAGGTTCACTTCAGGAAGTGAATGCCAGGGATTCTGACCACACAAACAGCCTGCTTGTTTGGGTATGGTGTGGATGCCAATCCAGGTGAGTAGTTCAGTGTCTGGTATTCTATCCTGCTGTCTGGTATTCTGAAGCTTCAGAAAGCAGCTCAATTGAAAGTGGTTGAGCTTCGTAGCCTGATTCTGAGACACAGTCCAAGTCCCACACACATACATCAGAATGGATGGGGCTATTCCCCTATCGACTTTCACTCTAGTAGGAAGGCTGAATCCTCTTCTGAGAGTGACGCTCAAAGCCTGTCAGAGGATGACAATTCCTGAATGTGTCTCATCATCGCTATGGTGTGCTGCCGAGATATTCCCACTGCTGACAGGGACTGAAACCCTCGAGTCTCAAGATCAGGTTTTCCTGACTTAGGCCAAGAACCTCGCTGCCATACTCTTCCCGTGGGTTGTAAGGCTGAACTTGCCACATGTCTTGGAGAACAGGTTCTGTGCCACACTGTGTGCCCGGCTCTGAACTGCACAGTCACCAGAAAGCGGAGAACGTGACTTTGCCTTTTTTTGTGTGTTTTTGGTTGGAGTCATCTCAGATTGAGCAGCTTCCAGTCAAAGAAGTTTATGTTTGCAAGGTCAGGAACACCTTTGCAGGGTGTTGCAGTTACATACCAGCTGAAGAGGGGTGGCTATTGAGTGCAGTCCTATCGAAATCCATCTGTGAGTGGGAATGGGTATGAACTCTCCATCATCCTAGACATGTCTGCATATGTTGTCATGAAACTGTTGAGCTGTTCTGATGAATATCTCAGGGCAGCCAAATGTCTCCATTACCTCCCAAACATCTTCACAGCTGGCTGCATCAAGAGCTATGGCCAGGCCAGTAAATGTGGTGCAGGGGTTCACCTTCCCTTCCTGCAGCTGTCTGTCTGTAAACAGCATTACCAGTGATTCCTCAACCTTCTTCGACAGCACTCTGCAGCAGGAAATCCTTCTCGAGATAATCCACTAAGTAGTTCACAGAGCATTTCTGATGAAATATTCGCTTGTGCTGGCCAGGAATGAGATTCCTCTATGATTTTGTTGCAAGGTTGGAGAGTTCCCTTCCATTTATACAGGAGGACAATGGAGCCATCTTTTCTTACAGGATAGCTCTGTGCTCCTACAGGGACTAAAAGAGTTCAGGGAAATACTGTGACATCTCAGATGCCCTCATTCTTCAAGGACCGCAACGTCCCCCCTGTGGTCGAGAACGCCCTTGACCGTGTCTCCCGCATTTCCCGCAACTCATCCCTCACACCCAATCCCTTCAATAACAACCAAAAAAGAATCCCCCTCGTCCTCACGTACCACCCCACCAACCTCCGGATCCAACGCATCATCCTCCGACACTTCCTCCATCTGCAATCCGACCCCACCACCAAAGACATTTTCCCTCCCCACCCTTGTCTGCTTTCTGGAGGGACCACTCCCTCCGTGACTCCCTTGTCCGCTCCACACTCCCCTCCAGCCCCACCACACCCAGCACTTTTCCCTGCAACTGCAGGAAGTGCAACACCTGCCCCCACACCTCTCTCCTCAACCCTATCCCAGGCCCCAAGAAGACTTTCCACATCAAGCAGATGTTCACCTGCACATCTGCCAATGTGGTATACTGCATCCGCTGTACCTGTTGTGGCTTCCTCTACATCGGGGAAACCAAGCGGAGGCTTGGGGACCGCTTTGCAGAACACCTGCGCTCAGTTCGCAACAAACAACTGCACCTCCCAGTCGCGAACCATTTCAACTCCCCCTCCCATTCCTCAGATGACATATCCATCCTGGGCCTCCTGCAATGCCACAGTGATGCCACCTGAAGGCTGCAGGAACAGCAACTCATATTGAGCCTGGGAACCCTGCAGCCCAATGGTATCAATGTGGATTTCACAAGCTTCAAAATCTCCCCGCCCCCAACTGCATCCCAAAACCAGCCCAGCTCATCCCCGCCTCCCTAACCTGTCCTTCCTCTCACCTATCCCCTCCTCCCACCTCAAGCCCCACCCCCATCTCCTATCTACTAACCTCATCCCGCCCCCTTGACCTGTCCGTCCTCCCTGGACTGACCTATCTCCTCCCTACCCC
>JAHRHZ010000022.1:45796734-45810961 GCA_024137785.1 Ginglymostoma cirratum
CTTGACCTGTCCGTCCTCCCTGGACTGACCTATCTCCTCCCTACCCCGCTACCTACACTCACCTTTACTGGCTCCATCCCCGCCTCTTCGACTTGTCTGCCTCCTCTCCACCTATCCTCTCCTCTATCCATCCTCTATCCGCCTCCCCCTCTCTCCCTATTTATTTCAGAACCCTCTTCCCCTCCCTCATTTCTGATGAAGGGTCTAGGCCCGAAACGTCAAGTTTTCCTGCTCCTATGATGCTGCTTGGCCTGCTGTGTTCATCCAGCCCCAGACCTTGTTATCAGGGAAATACTGTATCAGGCATTGACTTCCAGTCCTGTCAATCTCAGTAGGAGTCTTTTCTAACAGTGGAAAACACAACACATATCAGCAATGAGCTGATATGACTAGAGTCCAGAGTAGATTTCAGAGTATTAGAGAATCCAGAATTTGGGCTGTACTCTTTATACATTCAGGGATGTGGTATCTCTGTCTGGGCCAGCATTTATTGCCTATGCCTAGTTGCCCAGAGGGCAGCTAAGAATCAACAATATTGTTATGGGTCTGGAAGTCACATGTCGGATAAAGATGGCAGTTTCCCTCCCTAAACGACGTTAATGAACCAGATGGGGTTTTCCAACAATCGACAATGAATTCATGGTCATCATTAGACCGTAATCAGTGAAGATAGACAACAGCACCTCCTCCACGATAGTCCTCAATACCGGAGCCCCACAAGGCTGCATACTCAGCCCCTTGCTGTACTTCCTGTACCCTCATGACTATGTGGCCAAATTTGGTATGACCGCCATCCACAAGTTTGCAGAAGACACCACCATTGTAGGCCGGATATCAAACAATGATGAGTCAGAACACAGGAAGGAGGTAGAGTGTTTTGGTATTGTGGTGCATTGATAACAATTTTTCTCACAGTGTCAGCAAAACAAAAGAACTGATCATTGGCTTCAGCGAGAAAGGTGGAGGACACGCCCCTATCTATATCAATGGAGCCGCGATGGAGAGGGTCAAGTGCGTCAAGTTCCTGGGAGAGACGATAACCAACAATCTGTCCCGGACTTCCCACGTGGATGCAACGGTCAAGAAGGCCTCCTCTTCAGGGGGCTTAGGAAACTCAGCAAGCTCCAAAGGATGCTCACCAACTTGTACAGATGCACACAAAAAACATCCTATCTGGGTGCATAACAGCTTGGAGTGGCAGCAGCTTTGCTGAGGACTGGAAGAAACTACAGAAAGTCTTGAAACAGTATGTAGATAGTCCAACTAGAGGAGGCCCATGCTAGACCTTGTATTGGCTAATGACCGTGGCCAGGTGACTGACCTTTCAGTTAGACAGCATTTTGGAAACCGTGATCACAGCTCCTTAAGTTTTAAGATAGATATGAGAAAGGATAAGTCAGGGTCTTGCGGGAAGGTACTAAATTGGGTGAGTGCAAATTATGTCAGTGTTAGGCAGGGGCTAGGGTGTGTTAATTTGGAGGAGCTGTTATCAGGCAAATCCACATTTGACATGTGGGAACTGTTTAAAGACCTACTGATGAGAGTTCAAGGCTGGCATGTTCCAGTAAGGGAAGGGACAAGGGGGCAAGGTAAGGGGCCCCTGGATAATGAGGGAGGTTGTGAATTTAGTCAAAAGGAGAAAAAAAAGTGCAAGGTTTAGGAAGCTAAAATCAAACAGGGCCCTGTGAGGAATACAAGGAAAGCAGGAAAGTAATCAAAGCAGGGAATTAGGAGAGCAAGGAAGGCTATGAAATGACCTTGGCAAGTAGGGTTAAAGGGAATCCTGAGGCGTTCTATACATACATTAAAAACAAGAGGATAACTAGAGAGAGGGTAAGACAACTCAAGGATAAAAGAAGGAACTTGTGTTTGGAGGCAGAGGATGTGGGTGAGATCCTAAATGAGTACTTCGCATCAGTATTCACCCAGAAGAAGGATATGGAGAATAGTGAGATTAGTGTGGAGCATACTAACATGCTACAGCATTTTAAGATCAAGAAATAAGTGGTGTTGGATTGTTTGAAGAGGGTTAAGGTGGATAAGTAAGTCCCCAGAGCCTGATGGTACCTGCCCCAGGTTATTGAGAGAGACAAGAGAGGAGATTGCTGAGGCCTTGCCCAAGACCGTCGTATCCTCCTTAGCCACTGGAGAGATCCCTGAAGACTGGCCAGTAGCTAAGTTGTTCCTCTGATCAAGAAGGGAAATGGGGATAATCCAGGAAACTATGGACCGATGAGTCTCACATTGGTGGTTGGGAAGCTATTGGAGAGAATTCTTACGGATAGGATTTGTGTGCAATTGGAATAGTATGGCCTACTTAGGGACAGTCAGCATAGCTTTGTGAAGGGCAGGTCATGTTTTACTAACTGGATTGAATTTTTCAAGGAGGTGACAAAGGTGATTGATGAGGGTAGAGCAGTGGATGTTCCTTACATGAATTTTAATAAGGCTTTTGACAAGGTCCGTCATGGTAGGCTCATCCAGAAGATTAAGATGCATAGGATCCATGGTGACTTCTGCATGGATTCAGAAGTGGCTTACCCAAAGAAGGCAGAAGGTAGTGGTGGAAGGGTATTTTTCATGCTGGAGGTCCGTGACTAGTGGTGTTCCACAGGGATCCGTACTGGGTCCTCTGCTGTTTAAATATAAATGACTTGGATGAAAATCTAGATGGGTGGGTTAGTAAGTTTACAGGTGATACAAAGATCATTGGAGTTGTGGATAGTGTAGAAGGTTGTGAAAGGATTCAGCAGGATATCGATCAGTTGCAGATATGGGCGGAGAAATGGCAGATGAAATTTAATCTGGGTAAGTGTGCAGTGCTGCACTTTGGGAGATCAAATGTTAAGGAAAAGAATATAGTTAATGGCAGGACCCTGAACAGCACTGATATACAGAAGGATCTTGGAGTTCAAGTCCATAGCTCCCTGAAAGTGTCCACTCAAGTAGATAGGGTGGTAAAGAAGGCGTATGGCGTTTTTGTCTTTATTGGTCAGGGGATTAAGTATAAGAGTCAGGACGTCTTGTTGCAGCTTTAGAAGACTTTGGGTAGGCCGCACTTAGAATATTGCATTCAATTCTGGTTGCCACGTTACAGGAAGCATATGGAGGCTTTGGAGAAGGTGCAGAAGGGGTTTACGAGGATGCTGCCTGGATTAGAGGGTATGAGTTATAAGGAGCGGCTTGAAAAATGTGGATTGTTTTTTCTGGAGCGGCAGAGGCTGAGGGGAGACTTGATAGAAGTCTATAAAATTATGAGATGCATAGACAGGGTTGACGGTCAGAATATTTTTCCCAGAGTTGCAATGTCTAAAACTAGGGGCATGCATTTAAAGTGAGAAGGGGAAAGTTCAAAGGAGGTGTGAGGGACAAGTATTTTTTTACACAGAGTATGGTAGGAGTCTGGAACATGCTGCCAAGGGTGGTGGTGGAGACAGATTTGACAGAGGTGTTTAAGGGACTTTTACATAACCTGATGAATATGCAAAGAATGGAGGCAAGTGGACCAAGCGCAGGCAGAAGGGATTAGTTTAATTTGGTGTCATGTTCAGCACAACATCACAGGCTTGAAGGGCCCACTCCTGTGCTGTACAGTTCTACGTTCTATGTTATTTGTTCTAAACTCACGTACACAGCCCAGACCATCGCAGATGCCAACCTCATGTCTATGGACTCTAACTACACTTCTTGTTGCCATGGAAAGGCAGCCAACATCATCAAAGACCCCTCCCACCCCGGTAATGCTCTCTTCCAACCCCTTCCATCAGGCAGAAGGTACAGAAGCTTGAACACACACACCATCAGGTTTAAGACCAACTTCTTCCCTGCCGTTATAAAACTGCTCAATGGACCTCTCTAATTTCAAATCTAATGCTGATCTTGCTTTTGTGCACCTCCCATGCGACTGTAACCTTGTATACCTCATTCTGTCTAAGCACCCTGTGATCTGTACGTCCTTGTATGTTAAGATCTGTCTATACTGCACGCAAAACAGAACTTTTCACTGTTCTTTGGTACATGTGACAACTATAACCCAAATCAAATTAGATTTGGGCAATATAACCTCATTTTGAATATGTAACAATAAAGTTACATTTGATCTGAAATGCTGACACTTCAGATATCCTAACCAACACGATGTGTCAATCTAAGCAAAATATATTTTAAAGTTAAAAAGACTGCATTTTATTATTAATAACGGTAATGATGTATGTTTTCGTTGGGTTTCTATATGAGTTCATATTTAGGAATTCTACCCTGAAAAGCTCAACTAGTTACTGGGAGTTTCAGATCATGTTGAGGTACCTAGTGTAGAGGTGATTTGCTCTAATAGTCACTGCGTTAGAAAATGTAGTGAATGATAATTGCTGGAATAACTTTGGGGTATTTTACCAGTGTTCAGGGATGTGTAGGTTAAGGATACTCTGAGGGTCAGTGTGGACTTCTTGGGCCGAAGGGCCTGTTTTTAAAAAAAAGGGCGGCACAGTGCCTCCGTGGTTAGCACTGCTGCCTCACAGCACCAGGAGCCTGGGTTCAATTCCACCCTCGGGCGACTGTCTGTGTGGAGTTTTGTACATTCTCCCCACGTCTGTGTGCGTTTCTTCCGGGTGCTCCAGTTTCCTTCCACAGTCCAAAGATGTGCAGGTTAGGTGGATTGGCCATGCTAAATTGTCCATAGTGCTCAGGCATGCATGGGTTAGACATGGGGAAATGCAGGGGTAGGGGAATGGGTCTGGGTGTGATGCTCTTCAGAGGGGCGATGTGGACGTGTTGGGCCAAATGGCCTGTTTCCACACTGAAAGGATTCTATGATTCAATGCAAAACACAGGGGAATGGGAGAGACCGGAGTCTCCAGGGGCAACAGCTTGAAAACAGCCTTTTTTGTGCTCAGTTATGGGGCAAGCAGAATGACTAATCTCACTGGGGAGTGGGGAAAGAATTACGTGAAACATTAGCCGATTGACAGGAGAGGACAGAAGCACGTGCCTTAGTGAGTAACTTACTCAGTTGCTTTAGTGAACTGGGCTTCCAAAATAGCCTGTTGTTTGATCCTGCATGAATTAGCTCAGAACCAGAAAAGGTTGAGTCATCTAGGCGTACTTTGCCACTTGTTCTAAGGTGTGTGCGGTATGACCTTCTATTTATTTTGAACTTGTCTAAAGTGAGCAGTTCTTGCTAATTAACACAGAGCTACAGTGGTGAGAAACAGCAAAAGAGACATTGGAAACCCCCCTGGTGTTTCACATTTGGCAAGTTATGATGTATGTTTTGGTTGGGTTTCTATATGAGTTCATTTTTAAATAGAACAGGAAGAACATGCAAAATTTCAGTTGACTTTTCTTTAACTGCATTTATCCGACTGGTGTTAACACTTCCTGTTATTATCATTTGCAAGCATTCAAATTTGCATTAAAGTGAGCATGTGTGTCACCATCAGTCCCCGTGGTGTAGACTCTCAGTTCATTTTAAAATCTCGTGCTGTATGTCCTGATATCCTGATTTTTTATTTTTCCTACTGTTCTGCAGCACTACAGCAGACTTATTTTCACTGACATTCTGAACGCTTTCTCGGATTGTAGCATGTTTGTACTTTCGTTGCTCAACAAAGTATTCCAGCTTTCCACCGAAAACTATTATGTTTTGCTGAAGTCCAGGTGCATCCTAACTGCTTCCAATTTTGCCCTGATACTCACTCAATAAACCACATTGTGGCTTTGACCGTTTTAATGTCCTTTAGGGAAGGAAATCTGCCATTCTTATGGCCCACATGTGACTCCAGACCCACAGCAATGTGGTTGACCCTTAACTGTCCTCTGGGCAATTGGGGATGGACAATGAATCCTGATCTGGTCAGTGATGCCTACACCCTCTGAATGAATAAGGGTTGGAATATAAAAGCAGAGATGTGCTTCTGAGACTTTATAAAGCTCTAGTTAGGCCCCATTTAGAATACTGTGTCCAATTTTGGGCCCCACACCTCAGGAAGGACATACTGGCGCTGGATCGTGTCCAGCGGAGATTCACTCAGATGATCCCTGGAATGGTAGGCCTAACATACGATGAATGGCTGAGGATCCTGGGATTGTATTCATTAGAGTTTAGAAGGTTGAGGGGAGATCTAATAGAAGGTAATGCATGGCTTAGAAAGGGTGGACGCTGGGAAGTTGTTTCCGTTAGGTGGGGATACTCGGACCCGTGGGCACAGCCTTAGAATTAGAGGGGGTCAATTTAGAACCGAAATGAGGAGACATTTCTTCAGCCAGAGAGTGGTGGGCCTGTGGAATTCATTGCCACGGAGCACAGCGGAGGCCGGGACGTTAAATGTCTTCAAGGCAGAGATTGATAAATTCTTGATCTCGCAAGGAATCAAGGACTACGGGGAGAGTGCGGGTAAGTGGAGTTGAAATGCCCATCAGCCATGATTGAATGGCGGAGTGGACTCGATGGGCCGAATGGCCTTACTTCCACTCCTATGTCTTATGGTCTTATAATAAAAAGTAAGACCCAAACATCTGAAATTCCAGTTGCTTGTAGAATGGTTGCCATGGAGATAACTGCTGGTGGCTGTGAGGTTCCTGTGCCATGGTATTGAGGCTCCAAGCTGATGCTCTCATTGGATAGCACTCATGGCCCAGGATTTATCCAGAAAGGGCTCTCTGGAGCAGACAAAACCCAGAACTGTCACAGAATGAAGGTGTCATGGCAGCTTCTTGGAAAGCTAATGTAGGGCCTGTGCTCAAGGTTCACAAATCCACAGGGAATGGGAGCCTGGCCATTCAATGGAAGCTTCGGCCTATCCTGAGGGAACCTTGTGACCGTGAAAGTGTATCTCAAATCTCGATCCCCCCTCCTGCTACTGAACCCTCTCAGGGCTGACACTGTTTGGTCCTTAGCCCTGAGCTCAGTTTGTAAGCTCAGGCCCTCTCGCCAGCTCTTGCGAACAGGCTGTCTATCACCTGCCTGATGGAACAGTGAGCCTTAGATTGCAAGATTCTGCAAATGCCACCATTTGACCCTTGAAACCACCCCGGGGTGGGGAGTTTTGAGTGCCACAATCACTAAAGTTTCGCACCACATGGGGCTCCCCCAACCTGTCATCCAGCATGCCAACTGTCCAGTCAAATATCACTATCAGCAGCGATAATGCTACTCCCTCAGGTCCACCAAGGTTTTGTTTGTTGTCTGTGGACTGTTTGTGCTGCCAAATGCACTCTTCTTGCACTTAGCTGTCTACTGTTCTGGCGTGCCCTCCACATGTATGTGCCAGCACTGTGCCAATATGCAGATGCTCCTTTGCCTGCTGAATTCCTCTCTCTCACTCTCCTCCTGACTGGAGGTGGTAAGCTCTAAGTGGAAGGGACACCCTATATAGCCTTCAGCTCTCAATGGATGGCGGTATCTGCCTCGCTTGGTCCCGAGTGCAAAATGTTCCACACTCTGACTCCTGCGGCAGTCGTTTCAGACAGAAATCCCTTTAAGTTAGCACTTTGCCGTGCTGCATTATTACCCAGATAATGTTCTGGGTTCGAATCCGGCTGTGGCAAGTGGTGGAATTTGAATTCAGTTTGAAAAAAACAAATCTGGAATTAAGAGCTTGATGATGACTGTGAATCCATTGCTTATTGTCAGAAGATCCTATGCTCTGTCCTTCAGGGAAGGAAACTGCCATCCTTACCTGGTCTGGCCTACGCATGACTCCAGACCCACATCAATGTGTTTGACCCTTAACTGCCCTCTGAGCAATTAGGGATGGGCAATAAATGCTGGCCCAGCCGGCGACGCCTGCATGCCATGAATAAATTTTAAAAAAGGCTGGTGGAATTTAAGTTCAATAAATAAAATCTGGAATATAAAGCTGGTCTTAGTGATGGAGACTGGAAAACCATTGGCAATTGTCATAAAATACCTGTATGGTTCACTAACGTCCTTTGGGGAAGAAAAGAACATAACAACATAAGAAGCAGGAGCAGGAGTTGGCCATCTGGCCCATCAAACTCCTGCTCTGCCATTTAATAAGATCATGGCTGATCTTTCCCTGGACTCAGATCCACTTACCCGCCCACTCACTATAACCCTTAATTCCCTAACTGTTCAAAAATCTATTTATCTTTGCCTTAAAAACATTCAATGAGGAAGCCTCAACTGCTTCAGCAGGCAGGAAACTCCACAGATTCACAACCCTTTGGGTGAAAATGTTCCTCCTCAACTGAGTCCTAAATCTGTTCCCCCTTATTTTGAGGCTATGCCCCCCTATTTCTAGTTTCATCCGCCAGTGGAAACATTCACCCTGCTTCTATCTCATCTATTCCCTTCATTATTTTATATGTTTCTGTATTAACCCCTCATTCTTCTAAATTCCAATGAGTATGGTCCCAGTCTATTCAATTTCTCTTCATTAGCCAACCAAAGAACAAAGAACAAAGAACAAAGAAAACTTACAGCCCAGGAACAGGCCCTTCGGCCCTCCAAGCCTGTGCCGATCCAAATCCACTGTCTAAACCTATCGCCCAATTCCTAAGGATCTGTATCCCTCTGCTCCCCACCTACTCATGCATCTGTCCAGACGCACCTTAAATGAATCTACCGTGCCTGCCTCTACTACCTCTGCTGGCAACGCGTTCCAGGCACCTACCACCCTCTGTGTAAAGTACTTTCCGCGTGTATCCCCCTTAAACTTTTCTCCTCTCACCTTGAACGCGTGACCCCTCGTTATTGAATCCCTCACCCTGGGAAAAAGCTTATCTCTATCAACCCTGTCTATACCCTTCATGATTTTGAAGACCTCAATCAGGTCCCCCCTCAATCTCCTTTTTTCTAATGAAAAGAATCCTAACCTACTCAACCTCTCTTCATAGCTAGCACCTTCCATACCAGGCAACATCCTCGTAAACCTTCTCTGTACCCTCTCCAAAATCTCTCAACTCTGGAATCAACCCAGTGAACCTTCTCTGCACCACCTCCAGTGCCAGTGCATCCTTTCTCAAGTAAGGAGACCAAGACTGTACATGGCACTCCAGATATGGCCTCACCATCACCCTATACAGCTGCAGCATAATGTCCCTGCTTTAAGACTCTGTTCCTCTATCAATGAAGGACAATATTCCATTAGCCTTCTGAATTACCTGCTGCATCTGCAAACCAACGTGTTTGAGATTGATGCACAAGGACACCCAGGTCCCTCTGCACAGCAGCATGCTGCAATTTCTCATAGTTTAAATAGTAGCCCATTTTGCTGTTATTCCTACCAATTTGGATGACCTCACATTTACCAACATTGTACTCCATCTGCCAGACCCTTGCCTACTCAATTAACCTATCTGTAGCCCTCTGCAGACTTTCAGTGTCCTCTGCATAGTTTGCTCTAGCACTCAACACAGTGCCGTCTATGAACTTTGACACACTACACTTGGTTCCCAGCTCTAAATCATTTGTATAAATCGCGAACAGTTGTGGTCCCAACGCTGACCCCTGAGGCACATCACCAGCCGCTGACTGCCAACCAAAAAAACATCCAATCATCCCTGTAGCTGTGGGCCTTGAGGGATGAGATGGGGTAATACCTGAAACGTTGACTGCTCCTTTCCTCCAGATACTGCCTGGCCTGCTGTGCTCTTCCAGCCTCCTGTTTGTCTACTTTGGATTCCAGCATCTGCAGTTTTTTTTTGTCTCTAGCCCATTTATCCCCACTGTTTGCTTTCTGTAAGTTAACTGATCTTCTCTCCATGCTAATACATTACCCGCAATGCTATGCACCCGCCATCCTTCCCTGGTCCTGCCTACATGTTGCTCCAGACCCATAACAATGTTGTTGACTCTCAACTGCCCTCTGAAATGGCCTAGCAAGCCACTTAGTTCAAGGGCAATTAGGGAATGGCAATAAATTCTGGCCTTGCTAATGATCCCATGATAGATTGAATTGATAAAATGACAGAGCTTATACAAAGGCTGTGAATGATCTAGGGGATCAAGGGGACTCTATTAAATTTCAATTGTTACTCAAAATGACCCATCAACAGTGAGGTGGATTGCCAGTGAATTCCCACTGCTGCTCCTTGGCTGTCCCAGGGAAATTTAGCTGCCAGTGGGAGGGCACTGAGGAGTCACACTGAAATGTTCTCCGCCATTTTCCTGTCTCTACCCTTCACCTCCATGTGTCAGGACAAGTTCAGACTTGACCACCTCATGTTCCCATCTTTAATTGCCCTTAAGAAGGTGATGGTGAGCTGCCAAAGGGAGGCGATGGCCTAGCGGTATTATTGCTGAATTGTTAATCCAGAGACCCAGATAATATTCTGGGGACCTGGGTTTGAATCCCACCACGGCAGATAGAATTAAAAATCTAACAATGGCTGTGAATCCATTGAAGATTGTTGGGCAAAACCCATCGAGTTCACCAATGCCTTTTAGGGAAGGAAACTGCCATCCTTACCTGATCTGGCTAACATGTGACTCCAGACCCACAGCAATGTGGTTGACTCTTAACTGCCCCCTGGGCAATTAATGCTGTCTAGTCAGTGACATCCTCATCCCGTGAATGAATAAAACCGCTGCAGTCCATATGCTGTAGGTAGACCCACAATGCCCTTAGGGAGGGAATTCTAGGATTTTGACCCAACGATTCTGAAGGAATATCAATGTGCTTCTACTCCACAGATGTACTTACATCATCAGTCTTCTGCCTAGCTCTCCTTTTGATTCTATCTTCCCCTTAACTCCGCCCACACTGTAATATTTATATCCAGTGAGAAGCAGCTCCACGACATCATCACCATGGCAGCGCCCAAAGCCCTATGCAATACTCTGGAATATATTTGCTGAGTTTCTGCTGCCCATTGGGGTACAGAAGGCTAAAAATTCACCACGTTTGAGTAAAGAAATTCATCTTCATCTCAATCCTTACTGACTTATTGCTTGTCCTAAGACTGTGTTCCACTGTCCTTGACCCTGCCTCAGGACTTCTCCTTGAGTTTAGGATTGTGAGGACTGTCAGTAGATCAGAAAACCTTTATGCAGAAATTTTTTAGACTTGCACATTGTATTTGATGGTGGAACCAAGGCTGAAGGTGTGCCCTGTACCTATAAATGGTGCAGGTATCAGATTGTGGCTATCTGGCTGTGTTATACAGGGCATTGGCGAGGCCACACCTTGAGTATATTGTGCAGTTTTGATCTCCTAGTCTGAGGAAGGACATTCTTGCTATTGAGGGAGTCCAGTGAAGGTTCACCATCAGACTGATCCCGGGATGGAAGGACTGACATTTGAGGAAAGACTGGATCGACTAGGCTTGTAGTCACTTGAAATTAAAAGACTGAGGGGGTATCTCATAGAAACATATAAAATCCTAATGGGACTGGACAGGCTAGATGTGGGAAGAATGTTCTTGAGGCTGGGGAAGTCTAAAACTAGGGGTCACAGTCTAAGAATAAGGGATAAGCCATTCAGGACTGAGATGAGGAAGCATTTCTTCACTCAGAGAGTTGTGAACCTGTGGAATGCTGTCCCACAGGAAGCTGTTGGAGCTAGTTCATTAGATATACTCAAGAGGGAGCTGGACGTGGCCCTAGTGGCTAAAGGGATCAAGGGGTATGGGGAGAAAGCAGGAATGAGATACTGAGATTGCATGATCATATTGAATGGTGGTGCAGGCTCGAAGGTCAGAAAGGCCTACTCCTATTTTCCATGTGTCTATGTGTTCAAATCTAAAACACCCAATTTGTCTTGTGTAAAACTTTGATTCCAGCAACTAAAGGGTGAAGGATTATGAACATTGCATGATGTTGATGGGCAAAAAGCAAACAGCATGTTATCAGCGCTGTAGATTAATGAATGACATGTGTTAGAAAGGAGGAAGTTATTAATCAGTTAAACAAATATAAGTACAAATCATCTCTTCAATATAAATGGTGAGATTAGAGGCAGAAAGTGGCCTAATTATCTGATATCAGAACATTGACGGCAATGCAAAAGTATTTCACTGTAAATGCTGAAAAGACATTTTGCAACATCCTCAAAGTGCATTAAGTCTTTCATTTTCTCTCTAATGTGATACAGCCTTTTAGTTATTCAATGAGAATGGTATAGTTATCTTTTCCAAAGTAGAATTAAGACCCGTGCCTGTCAAACAGGAGTACGGCTAGGCGCCTGGCTAAAACAACAATAAAATGACAATGTGAAATAAACAGAGAAATTGCTTAGGAAACTCAGCAGGTCTGGCAGCAGGTCTGGCAGCATTAATGGAGAGAGAGAAAAGCAGAGGTAACGTATCGATCTAGTGTACCACTTCTTTGGACCTGACAGGAGCTCAGCGTGGTGGTTTTTACGCCATTGAAGAAGGAGGAGTGAGTGGAACAGATGGTGAGGGTGCACAGAGGTAAAGACAAATGGTGTTAAAGGAGAAATGGAGATGTAAAAGCATTGCTAATGTTAGGTGTGAAAAGGGGGAAACTGGGCCCACTCTGCAGACAGCAAAGCCATGAGGACATAAGCGAACACTGTTGGAGCGTTGGACAGAGGTGTGTTGAGGGATGTGTTGTGATCAAGGTGGAGGACAGAAGTCATGCTCTGGAGTTGTTAAACTCAATGTGGAGTCCTAGAGGTTGTAAAGTGCTAAAGCATAAAATGAGGTGTTGTTCCTCCAGTGTGTACCTTGCAGGGAGACAATGGCCTAGTGGTAATATCGCTGGACAGTTAATCCAGATGCCTGGGTAATGTTCTGGGGTACTGGGTTCAAATCCCACCACAGTGGATGGAGGAATTTGAATTCAAGGGAGAATTAAAAAAGAAATCTGGAGTTAAGTGTCTAATGATGACAATGAATCCATTGCCAAATGTTGGAAAAACCCTGTTTCTTTCACGAACGTCTCTTAGGGAAGGAAACTGCCATTCTTACCTGGTCTGGACTACATGAGACTCCATGACCCACAGGAATGTGTTTGACTCCAAACTGGCTTCTGGATAATTAGGGATGGGCAATAAATGCTGCCTAGCCAGCAATGCCCATATCCTGTGAATGAATAAAGGAGAAAAAGCTTGTGTTGAGCTTTGTTGGAATATTGTAGCAGGACCATCATAGAAATGTTAGCATGGGAGTAAAAATGTGCTCATTGGATGTGAGTACCACTGATAGCTGGCCCAGCAATTAGTGCCCAGCCCTAATTGCTCCTTGATCTGAGTGACTTACTGGGCCATTAAGAGTCCTATGCAGGAGGCCAGACCAGGGAAGGACAGAGATTTCCTTCCTTAGAAAGGATTAAGGAATCACATGGCTCTTTAAATAACAGCGTCACCATTAGGAGAGCTTTTAATTCCAGATATTTCTTGCAGTCCGCCATGGTGAGATTTGAACACAAGTCCCCAGGAGCTTTAGGCTGGGGTCTGAATTACTGAACCAGAGAGATTACCACTTCACCACTGCCTACAGCGCTGCCTGACCTTTGTATCACACCTAATGGCCTCTGTAGTGGCCACTTGGTTCTATTAAATGGAAGATTTAACACCGTTTGTCACCCTTTAATACCACCTGTCTTTTTCTCTGTGCACCCTCACCATCTGTCCCACTCACTCCTCCTTCTGTCATTGGCATAAAAACCACCACGTTGAGCTCCTGCTGGGTCCAAAGAAGTGGCACACTAGATCGATACATTAACTCTGCCTTTCTCTCTCTCTATAGATACTCCCAGGCCTGCTGCCAGACCTACTGAGTTTCTGTTTGGAGCTATTAGGGATAGGTTCTCAATGCAACTGCCATCTGGACCAGTGGTTCATACTGTACCAGTCACTGTGCAAGTCACAATGGCCTTTAAGTTCTTCACCATTGCCTCCTGCAGTTTGACAAAGGGCACATGAGTGCCCAGCCTCGGAAAACAGGCCACGAGTAAAGTTCAACTTTTGAACTTTTGTAGCCCTCCGAGGAATAAGGATGTTGGGGCACTGGGAATTCTGGCTAAACACACAGACCTTGGCATCCGGCCACGCTGCACGGTGTACCAGGGCCTGTGATAGCTGAGACAGTATTTGAGCATGGTCAGCAGAAAGCATAGCTGAGTTTCAGCTGTTGGATTTATTTGTACAGAAAGCTTCTGATGGAAGGGATGGGAGTTGTTGGAAATGATAACTGAAGGGGTAGGGAAATAGAAAGTCCTGTTAACAAGGTGTGGGGCTGGATGAACACAGCAGGCCAAGCAGCATCATAGGAGCAGGAAAGCTTGACGTTTCGGGCCTAGACC
>JAHRHZ010000022.1:45831224-45858295 GCA_024137785.1 Ginglymostoma cirratum
GACACTTACACAAACACACATGCACACACACACAGACACACACACACATAAACACACACACACAGACACACATACACACACTGACACACACAAACACAAACACAGACACACATACACACAGACACACACACAAACACACACACAGACACACATTCACATACACATATACGCACACACACATATATACACGCACTCACGCACACGCAGCACACATTCACACACGCAGACACACACACAGAGAGACACTTACACAAACACACATACACACACACACACATGCACACACGCACACGCATAGACAGACACCAGAAGGTGTGCACATAATGAAAGCAGGGACTCCATTACAGGATTTCAAACAGATTTCTGCTGGAATTGTGAAATGTTTTTCATTTGTTTTGGCAGGGAATGCTTCCCATGAAAGTAAATCACAGGAAGGGTAGCTCTATGAGAGAAAGTTTGTTTCTGGTCTTGTTATTAACGGGCTTTAATGGAATAAAGTGGAACATAAGTTGCTGTAATCATGTGTATAGGAAGAGGCAATGTTATGACTGAGATCACAATAACATCTTTGCATTGCTGACTACGATTGTTTGAGAAAGAACTGTTCAGAAATACTTCAAAAGATAGTGCTCGGGGGCAGTACAACTTGTCATTGTGCGAGCAGACTGTGATGGTTTGTTCCGAGCTGACTCCCCGTTTCCAGGGCGGAAAGTGTTTCTTTTGTATGTCAAGCGTGGGCACATTTTCTGTTCCTGTCTGCTTCCCAAGTCTTGAAGGCGCTGACTGGGGTTTGGCTCCAACATCCCTTAGGCAAGAGGCACAGGCCAGAATGCGAACTCCAGTGTGACAGTGGAAAACTCCGGAAACCCTGAGCAGGCCAGTCGGAGGCCACGGGAATCTCTGGTTCCGTTGTCCACTTGTCAGCTCAAAGACACTGAGTCAGAATGTAACAACACCGCCATGGGATCTCCTCATCAACACAGCTTGATGGCACACTGTCAAAAGCGAAATGCACTGAATCACTGCAGGAATGAAACCTGAGTGTAAATGAGAAGGGTCTCAACAGGATGTGAGAGGATAAGCCTTTTCAAGACAACAGGAATCTGGAACTCTCTGCCTGTCACAGTGGTAGAGGCAGAAGTTGTCATTACATTTAAGATGTGCACTTGCTAAACCAAGGCACCCAAGGCTGATCAGCACAGACTTGATGGGCCGAAGAGCCTCTCTCTGTGCTGTAGACCTCTGTCACTCTCTGACTCTAATGTTAGATAGTCTCGATTATAGCCAGAGACAGAACACAGGGCCTGATTGCACAGAGCATTGAGGTTACTCCAAGGCAGTGCACCTGAATATTTAACACTGTTCACAATGGGTCAGTTTCGGAAATTCCTGTTTCTTCTGATTTCCAAACGGGAAATATCTGTAACTCCCACTTTGAGTCACAAAATGTAGGTTTTGGAGGTAATTTTGTTTTTATCCATACATGGGATGAGGATGTCGCTGGCCAGGCCAGCATTTATTGCCCATCTCTAATTACCCAGAGGGCAGATGAGAGTCAACCACATTGCTGTGGGCCTGGAGTCACATGTAGGCCAGACCAGGTAAGGATGGCCGATTTCCTTCCCTAAAGGACATTAGATGGCTTTTTCCTGACGATTGACTGTGGTTTCGTGGTCATCAATAGATTTTTAATTCCAGATTTTTATTGAATTCAAATTCCACCATCTGCTGTGGTGGGATTCAAACCCGGGTCCCCAGATTTCTGAATTAGAGGTCCAGCAACAATACCAGTACTCCATTATCTTGGCAAACAATAAATGAACAATACCATAAATCTAACGGTACTCCTGACAGTCTCTTTTTGCTGTTTTACATAAAACTTTTCACGTAAATAATTCAAATACATCTTTGTCCATAAACGCTGAAAGTGATTCTGCCTTGCCTTGTTACCTTTGTGACAATGGTCTAATCATAGAAGTGATTACAGAAGTGTTGCACAGAATTAAACACTCTTGTAACAGAATAGATGAATTGATCATGCAAATTGAAATAAATTGGAATGGAATGATAGCCATGACAGAGATGTAGTAGGAAGGTGAGCAAAGCTTTGAGCTGAATATTCGGGGATTTTGATAGATTTTTGCTTTTTGCTTTAATGCAGCATTGGTTTGGCGACTATGATGACATGGTGGTATTGTTGCAGAGCATGCCAAGGCATTGGGTCATTCTATGAGACTTCCTTAGCATCCTGAGCTTTCTCTATAGGGAAGGCTGCTCCTGACAGCACATCGGCAATGCACATCTGCTTCCCTTGCTGGTACGTAACTTCCAGAATTATATCTCTGCAAAGGTTGTAATATTCTTTGATGAAACTGTGCAGCAGATTCAAGTGGTTTGAGTAAGATACTTTGAAGAGGCTTGTGGTCAGACTCTACTGTCACTTTGTCTCTCCCAAATAAGTGTTGATCAAAACACTCACAGCAAAGGCACTCTGCCTCAATCTATGTTTAGCATATTCAGTTTGTGTTCATGCCCTGGACGGGAATGCAACCGGTTCTGTATATTGCATGAGCGTTGCCCCATGTCCTGTCTTGCTGGAGTTAAGTGGAAGCTCGACATTGACCTTGTCGTTGCTAGATGACTGATCCTTGGTAAAGTCGCTTCTTGCTCTGCGTCACAACTCCTCTGAATATCCTTAGCAGCGAGCTTCGGCAGAGGTCACAGTCCGATGACAAATTAGGCAAGAAGTTTGTCAAACTGAACAAATTATTGCAGTGACTTCACATCCTTTGGTCATTGCATTTCTGTAACAACACTCACCTTGTCAGGATCCAGGCAAACTCCTTTCCCTGTCAGTACATACTCCCACGCTTGAGTCATCTTCCATTTCATTATTTTCTTCTTGCTCAGCTTCACGCTCATTTGGAGAGTTCACATCCTCAGTCACACTAGGTTGTGGCTTGCCAAGGCTTCTCCTGTCAGCCATATAGGCTGTGTGCCATGAGCAGCATGGCATTGTGGCTGCTGAATGCTATTCCTTTGCCCCTTGAGGGGCAATACTGGAATGCCAAAGTTTGTCCAGGTGAACAGCGTCCTTGCTGAAATGGTGTGGGCATAAGGAATGTCAATTCGGTGGATTTCCAGTGAGTTGTTCCAGGAATACTGCATGGCAAGGTGGGGATTGAACTGGATGAGAGGAACACCAAAAGGGTGGGGTAGCCCACTGTGCTCAGAATATTGGGGGATAAGGATAACAGATCTCAAGATCTTAAAATGCTCCACCTTTCCCATCCAATCATTATGATATCATCAGATTGGGTGGAGCTTAATGCAGTCTGGAGCACTGCTGCCTCACAGTGCCAGGGACCCAGGTTTGATTCCACCTTCAGAAGACTGTCTGTCTGGAGTTTGCACATTCTCCCTGTGTCTGTGTGGGTTTCCTCCAGGTGCTCCGGTTTCCTCCCACAGTCCAAAGATATGCAGGTTAGGGTGGATTGGCCATGCTAAATTGCCCATAGTGTTCAGGGGGCAGCGCGGTGGCTCAGTGGTTAGCACTGCTGCCTCACAGCGCCAGGGACCCAGGTTTGATTCCAGCCTCGGGTCACTATCTGTGTGGAGTTTGCACATTCTCCCTGTGTCTGCGTGGGTTTCCTCCGGGTGCTCCGGTTTCCTCCCACAGTCCAAAGATGTGCAGGTTAGGTGGATTGGCCAAGTTAAATTGCCCGTAGTGTTCAGGGATGTGTAGATTAGGTGGGATACGAGGGGACGGATGTGGGTGGGATGCTCTGAGGTTCAGTGTGGACTTGTTGGGCCGAAGGGCCTGTTTCCACACTGTAGGGATTCTAAAACAAAAAGGTTAGGTGGGTTAGATATGGGGAAATGCAGGGGTAGGGGAATGGATCTGTGTGGGATGCTCTTCAGAGGGACGGTGTGGACTTGTTGGACTGAATGGCCCATTTCCACACTTCAGGGATACTATGAATTTCTATGAATTAATCCTTTCATAACCATCACCTTCTACATCGATTACAGAGGGTTCAAATTATGTCTTCAAGGCATACAGGGTTTGGCTTCTCTGTTTCTCAGTGAGGGTGTAATACAGTTTATAGTTCTCTTTCCCTCATACAGATAACAGAGTTGTTACTCTTACTTGCTCAGATTTCTGTCCAATGCTGTAGCTACTTCACAATTTTGATGCTGAGTCCAGGAGATGTTCCGATTTTGTCTCACTGCTGCCTTGCATTTCTGTAGCACCAGAAGTTGGAAAATTCACAGCCATTCTGATTTAGCCAGTGATGCCAGCTGCAAACCCCTTGTTCTGATTCTAGCTTGCTGTTTCTGACAGGAACCAGCTGTCTCACAGCTCTGAAAATCCATGCGATTTCAGCTGCACACATTAGATACCACCAAATCAGATCCAAGGGCTGAGTTTAATAACTACTGCTTAAACTGAAAGCAGCTACATCAGATATCACAGGAAAGTTGGTGTATCCAATGTACAAATGTTTTTCCCCAAACACTCAGGACCCTGAGTAAACATCATCCTCAAATTGAGTGAGAGCCATCTTTGACTAAATAAAGAATGTTTCCTCTGTGGGGGAATGTGAGGAGGTGCCTAACTAGAGTCCATCGATCTGAGATAACCAGCATGAAATCCAAAAGATAACTCCTATGAAATGATTTTATCCAGAGAGTGTTGGGCATGAAAATCTCAGTACCTACAGAGAGTGACTGGAGAGATTAACGTTTAAGGGTAAGCCCAGGTAAGCATTTGGGGAAGAAGTGAATTGAATCGAATTGAATTGAATTGAAGTAGCTTACATGAGCACAGTGAAAAGTGTACAAGTCGCCACTTACGGTTCCATCTTGGTTACAAAGGTACCCAAGGTACAGACTTTTCAGTTACAGTTCTTAGGAAAAAAAGATTAGAGAAATAAAGAAATGAAGAAAGTTATGAAGATTTATTTGGACGAGGATGGATAGTTGAATAGTTAATAAGGGCCAAAGGGGGTGTCATCTTAATGTCATTGGACCACTAACAAAGATAGTGTACTAATGCTGTGGGTACAAAAGTTTAAAAGTTAAATTGCCCACCATAACTGGGCAATTTGAATTTAGCGAATGAAATTCTGCAACACAAAGCTATTCTCAGCGAGGGTGACCTTGACAGCAACATCGATTGTTACAAAATCTGGTCTGTCTGCTTTAAGAAAAGGCCATCTTTTCTCCCGGTTCACAGCAATATGGTTGACTTCTATCTGCGCGCTGGGATGGCTGAGTAAGCTAATCAGCTCAACAATGGCCGCCAATGCTGGTTTCCCCATTGACTTCTACATCAGCATGAAAGAATAAGCCAAAGAGGACTGTTTCTGCTCCGTATATCCTAGGCAAGTGTACTTGGTGTTTTGTCTCACTACAAAGTCAAGGATGTCTTTCCAAAACTGTCTAGTGTTTATGGATTACAAAACTAGCGAGATAGTCCGAAAGGATGCTGAATTTATCCTCGGTAAGCCTCTGGCCAACTAATGATACTGTGTGGCTCTGTAACTGCGTACCTCACCTCATTACGTTCTGGAAACATTGTCAATTTTGCACTTGCCGTCACAAGATGCTAAATGTGCCGACAATCTGCAGGCACACAGAGCCACAAAGAGCACCTATCCCAATCTTCAAAACTCACTCAAGAGAAAGCAAGAAAGACATCACAAACAATGATATCTGGCAGGGTAATGGGAGACGATGGGACATAAGTACATTGCAACATATCTCACGGTGGAAATAATGAGAGTGCTGAAGTCAGGATAAACACATCTTTTCCAAAAGCTGCACTCTAATTACTTTCATTGGGAGAAGACACATAAGCCTCACATTATTTACTTGTGTGAAACATCAGCAAGGTCTCTACACAAAATATTACCAAGTGGAGTGAAAGTGTTGACTTTTACTCTACTTTGGAAGAATATGGCTCTGCTTGGAGGAAGGGATGACTAGTAATTTTAGTCAACAGCCTGTGTGAAAATGTAATGGTGACCTCACACTTTAATTACACTTAGCACAATTACAATATTGCATCTTATTAATCACAATTATTGGCAGGACGGGTTCCATTCCCCTGACTGCCCACACCAACAGTCCATCTTTGGACTGAAGCTAGATCTCCATTAACAATGTGTCACTGACTATTAAGCATTTCTGATGGTGTCAGTGGAGCAGTTTCGGTTTAATAGCTCAGCAAATGTGTACCTGTGTTCTATGGATTGGGTGACAATAGCATTTAAACTTTACCCTCTTGCTCCCACCAGGGAAAGCATGAGCCAAGCCAAGAGCCCCACACCCATTCACATCCACTGTGTGACACGGCTAGTCACATCATTAGAATGAAGGCTCTCTAAACTGCTTCTGGCAATAACTATTAATAAGTAAAGAGGCATGTTGCTGCTCTGACTTTGCAAACTGTGTTTAATTAATTTATCCAATAAAGTGGTTTAGGACACCCTTGTTAATAAATTAATCCTGTTGTTTTCTTTCTGTTACAGTTACAGCATATGCGTGGTTCTCCAAGATACAATCATTTTTGGCGTAAATTAGATGCATCATGTGTGAACTGTATGTCACCTTCTCCCTTTGCCTTCCCAAATAATGTCTCACTTAATTCACTTACATCTCCTGAAGTATGTGGCCTACTTAATATCCTCATGTATTAATGAGACAGCAATGCTGCTACCCACAGTCAACATGCAATAACTATCATTTTCATGGTTGCTCGAGGAACTCCAGCTCAGAGTTGATGAGTTGGATTCTGAGCTTCGGATGTTACACCACATCAGGGAGATGGGGAGAGTTACCTGGATGTTGTGTTTCAGGAGACAGTCACATCCCTTAAACTGACTAACTTGAATTCGGCCAGTGGTCAGGGACAGGAGGGTGTGGCTGTGAGTGAGGCAGGTAAAGGGATACAGTTGCAGGAAACCCAGCCCTTGTCCTTGTCCAACAGGTTTGAGAGTCATGCTCCTTGTATGGATGGGAATGGGGACTGCAGGGAGGATAAGCTGACTAACCACAGTACTGTGGTGCAGGGAGCCATTCAAGTGGGGAGAGAAGAGAAATGTAATTGTGATCGGGGATAGTATAGTTAGAGGCAGAGACACTGTTCTCTATGACCAGGATTGAAGGTCCCAAAGGTTGTGTTGCATACCTGGTGCTTTGGCTTCAGGATATCTCATCTGGGCTGCAGAGGAACTTGGAGTGGGAGGGTAAAGATGTAGTTGTTGTGGTCAATGTAGGTACCAACGACACAGATAAAACTAGGACAGAGGTTCTACTAAGGGAGTATGAACAGTTAGGAACTGTTAAATTAAAAAGCAGATTACTACCCAAGCTACAAGCTAATTGACACAGGGTCAATAAGATTAGGCAGATAAATGCATGGCTTAAAGATTGGCGTGAGAGAAATGGGTTTGAATTCATGGAACATTGGCACCAGTATTGGGGAAGATGGGATCTGTTCCGATGAGTTGGTCTTCATCTGAATCATGCTGGGGTCAGAGTCCTAGCAAATTGCATAACTAGGTCTGTACACAGGGCTTTAAACTAAATGGGGTGGGGGGGAGTTGTAGGGGAAATGAAAAAAAGCCCAAATTAAAGGAGGGCAGGTTAGCATTGTGGCAGATGGCTACCAGACAATAAACAGGAGGGACAGAACAGGTCATTATCTTTATGCACCAAGGATTTATAAAAGAGTAGGGAAATTTACCAGTAGAACAAATTTAAAAACTTTGCATCTAAATGCAGGAAGCATTCGAAACAAAATTAATGAGTTAATGGCGTAAATAGAAACAAAAGCGTACAATCTGGTAGTGATTACTGAGACATGGTTACAAGGAGACCAGGTGAGGGAATTGAATATCCAAGGGTACTCGGCATTTCGGAGGGATAGACTGAAAGGAAAAGGAGGTGGTGCAGCTTTGCTGGTGAAGGAAACGATCAGTGCTGTGATGAGAAATGGCATAAACATGGGAGAGCAAGATGTGGAATCAGTCTAGGTAGAAATAAGAAATAGCAAAGGGAAGAAATACTTGTTTGGAGTAATCTATAGGTCCCCAAACAGTAGTTCCGCAGTGGGGCACAGTATAAACCAGGAAATGTTAGAAGCCTGCAGGAAAGGTACAGCAATAATCATGGGTGGTTTTAACATGCACATAGATGGGAAGAATCAAATTGACAAGGGTAGCCTGGAGGCAGATTTCATTGAATGTATTAGAGATAGTTTCTTGGAGCAGTCCGCTGTGGAACCAACCAGGGAGCAGGCTACTCTGGATTTGGTATTGTGTACTGAGGAGAGATTAATTGGTGACATCATAGTTAGGGATCTCTAGGGAGTAGTGACTATGATTTGATAGATTTCAAAATTGAGTTTGGGGGTGAGAAAGTGCAGTCCCACAATAATGTTCTGCAATTAAACAAAGGAAATTAGGTAGGCACGAGGACAGATTTGGCTTGAGTGGATTGGGCAGGACGGCTAAAAGGTAAGACAGCAGATGAGCAGTGGCAATTGTGTAAGGAGCTACTCAATTCCTCACAACTAAAATATATCCCAGTGAGGAAGAAAGATGGTAAGGCAGGGGGTGAAAAACATTCCTGGCTAAACAAGGAGGTCAAGGACAATATAAAGTCAAAAACTAAGATATTGCAAAGGCCAGTGGCAGGCAGGAGGACTGGGAAACTTTCAAACATAAACAAAGGGATACGAAAAAATTAATAAAAAGAGCTAAGGTAAATTATGAAAGAAAACTAGCACAAAATAACAAAAAGCATAGCAACAGCTTCTGTAGTTATGTAAAAGGGAAGAGAGTCGTTAAGGTGAATGTTGTCCCTTGGAAGATGAAACCTGAGAGTTAATAGTGGGGCAGAGCGGCTAAATCAATACTTTGCCTCAGTTTTCACAGTGGAGGACAACAGTGCCATTCCTGTTGGACCGGGCAAGTCAAAGGAAATAGAAAGGGTAGAACTTCGAACAATCAACATCAATAGGGAAAAGGTACTCGGAAAACTATTTGGATTGAGGGCAGACAAGTCCCCTGGGCCTGATGGACTATGCCCTGGGCTGTTAAAGGAAGTGGCAGCAGAGATAATGGATCTATTGGTTACAATATTCCAAAATTCCCTGGACACAGGAAAGGTTCCAGTGGATTGGAAAAATGCTAATGTAATGCCCCTATTCAAAATGGGAGGGAGACAAATTGTGGGAAATTACAGACCAGTTAGCTTAACATCTGTTGTTGGCAAAGTGTTAGAACCAATTATCAAGGAAGCAATATCTGGACAATTGGAAAATCAAAACATATGGTTTTATGAAGGGCAAATCATGTTTGACTAATTTGCTACTGTTTTTCGAAGATGTAACAAGCAAGATGAATAATGGGGATCCTGTAGATGTAATATATTTGGACTTCCAGAAGGTGTTTGATTAGGTGCTGCACAAAAGGTTAATTCACAAGGTTGGATCATTTGGGATTGGGGGTAAGTTATCAGCTTGGATGATTTTAACATACACATTGATTGGAAGAATCGAGAGAGTCAGGATGAATAGGTTTTTTTCTGGGATAACAAGAAGTAACTACTGGGGTGGATACAGGGATAGAAGGGTCTATAGCCACATTTGTGTATGACACAAAAATAGGTGGGATGGTAATTAGCAATGAGGAAATAAGAACTTACAAATGGAGAGTGGACCAAAATGTGGCAGATGGAGTTTAACATTGATAAGTGTGAGGTCATGCATTTTGGTTGGAAAGATGGGAAGGCAACCTACTATCTAAATGGGGAGGGACTTTGGGGTGCTCCTGTGCAGAGGGATCTGGGTGTCCTCGTTCATGAGTCACAGCAAACTAACATTCAGGTACAGCAGGTAATAAAGAAAGCAAATGGAATGTTGGCTTTTATAGCTAAAGGAATGAAATATAAAGGTAAGGAAGTATTGTTGCAACAATACAAGGCATTGGTGAGACCACCTGGAGTATCGTGCACAGTTTCGGTCTCCTTATTGGAGGAAAGATGTAGTGGCATTGGAGGCAGTTCAGAGGAGGTTCACTGGATTGATCCCAGAAATGAGGGGTTTGTTGTATGAAGAGAGATTGAACAGTTTAGGCCTATACTCTCTAGAATTTAGAAGAATCAGGGGAGATCAAATTGAGGTATTGAAGATGATAAAAGGTACAGATAAAATAGACGTGGAGCAGATGCTCCCTCTTGTGGGTCATTCTGGGATGAGAGGTCATAGTTTTAGGATAAGGGGTAGCATATTTAAAACAGAGTTGCGGAGAAACTACTTCTCCCAAAGGGTTGTGAATCGGTGGAATTCACTACCCCACTGTGTGCTGGATGATGGGACAGTGAGTAAATTTAGGGAGGAGTTAGACAGATTTTTAATTGGTAATGAGTTGAAAGGTTATGGGGAGAAGGCAGGAAAATGACGGTGAGGAGCATATTAGTCATGATTGAATGGCGGAGCAGACTTGATGTGCCGAGTGGCCTAATTCTGCCCCAATGTCTTATGAAGTTATGAACTTACAATTCACAGGCCTCAGCAGAGTACAGAATGCTGCCTTAGAGCAGCCTTCCAACATATTTACTGTGCATTGTACCTGCCGTGTGAAAAAACCTGTTTTATACACAACATGGGATGAATGGAATTCAGAAAGAATCATCATTGAAGTGGATTATCCTTAATGGGAATTCAGTCTATGTTTCTGCTAGCTCATTCTAATTATATCTTGAAATAGCGTATCTTTGCTTGATTTTCCTTAACTCGCTTCAATCCTCAGCATTCTCCATCATATGGCCTCCATAGTTTCTCCCTCAAAACAAGGGACACAAACACGCACATGCACGCGCACGTACGCACGCGCACACACACACACGCACATGCATGCGCACGTACACACACGCACACACACACATACGCACGCGCACACACACACTCTCACACACATTCACACACACATGCACGTTCGTGCGCACACACACGCACATGCACACACACACATGCATGTACGTGCACACACACGCGCGTGCACACACACACGTGTGCACACGCACGTGCACACACACGCACACACTCTCAAACACATTCACACACACACGATCTCTCTCACACACTTACACACATACACACACAGAGGAAGATTTCATAGAACTAGTTTTGTCATCCATCTTTCTGATCTAATTGATCCATCCTGGATGGGTGCAGCCGCACAACACTCAAGAAGCTTGACACCATCCAGGACAAGGCAGCCCACTTTATTGGTACTACTTCCACAGCCATCCACTCCCTCCACCACTGGCACTCAGTCGCAGCAGTGTGTACTATCTACAAGATGCCCTGCAGAAACTCACCAAAGATCCTCAGACAGCACCTTTCGAACCCATGACCACTTCCATCTAGAAGGACAAGGACAGTAAATACATGGGAACACCACCACCTACAAGTTCCCCTCCTAAGTCCTTCACCATCCTGACTAGGACCTACTTGAATCTGCGCTGCTGGGCCTACGTGAGCCTGAGCTGCTGGGCCTACTTGAGTCCAGACTGCTGGGCCTACTCGAGTCCACGCTGCTGGGCCTGCTCGAGTCTGTGTTGCTGGGCCTACTCGCCTCTGCTGATGCCATCATTATTTGCAAGAACTAAGGTCAGATATCATAACCTGGAATGAGTGGATTACATTATGCGGAAACACTAGACTATCTTCTGGAGTTTAGACGAGTCAGAATTGACTTAATTGAAACATATAAGATCCTGAGGGGACGTGATTGCCGAATGTGGAAATGGTGATTCCTCTTGTGGGACAATCTAGAGCTAGGGGTCACAGTTCAAAAATAAAAATACACCCATTTAAATCAGAGGTGAGGAAAACATGTTTTCTCTCTCAGGATTGAGAGTCTTTGGAATTTCCTTCCTCTAAAGGCAGTGAACGTAGAATCTTTACATATTTTTAAAACAGAGATTCTCGATTGCCAGGGGGATAAAAGATTCTTGGAATATGCAGGAAAGCAGAGTTGATGTTAAAATCAGATCAGCCATGATCTTATTGAATGGTGGAGCAGGTTGGAAGGGCCAAGTGGCCTACTACTGTTCCTTGTTTGTGTGTTGTATATTCATAATGAGCATTTCTGAGTGACTGACTTGCTGACTGGAGAAACAAAGGTGAAGCCCAGACTGAAACGCTAATCATTTATTTCAATCCTATGGTAGTTAGGCTCCATGCCGAGGTTGACATGATATTCAGCAACGTCAGCTGTTGCAGTGTGAATGGAATGATGCCACCAAGGAATGGATCACGGAGGGCAGGGGGTAGGCTTGGATGGCCGATCTGAGCTGTTCCTCAAGTACCAACTTGTGAAGCCGTATCCTCTCTGTCCCCTTCAAGGGCAGTTGAGTATTGACCAGACTTTCCACGGATCACTGTAACCTGGAAATTCACCACTTAGCATGGGCACCAAATTGCGGACAGGTTGGCATTTGCAGTTAACCAGGGGGTGTCCCATCAAGAGATGAGGCAGATGTCCATTTTTCCCGTCTCAGTGGAGATACTTCTCTAGCTCTCTCCCTATTATGTATGTACATGGTTCTGTGGGGTTAGTGCGGAAAACTTGCATTCAGCTCCAGCCAATCAAGTGACATGATAAGGACTTGGGTGGGACCAAGTGTGTACCAAAAGGGGCAAAGCAACATTGAGAAATCCCTTGCAGCTTCATTAGCAATGTCTATCCCACCAGCATAACTGTATTTAGTTGCTATCAAGCAATAATTTAAGGCAGGAGCCCCTTCTCATTCGATTACCAACTTTGTCCACCACACTAGACAAAGATGACAGTGTAAGTTCCCAAGCTCAAAGGAGAATGTTGCCATCTAATCCATCTTATAGTGACCAGCCCTATCCAAGGAACTCAAACCGCAGATGCTCCTGTGAAGCTCGGCCACACCAATCATGTTCTTTGTTCTGCCCGTGGTGATTCGGTGTGCGCTAACAGAGGAAGCTGTGCTGGTCTCAACGTCCAAGAAATAATCCTCATGACTTTCTGGGCTTTGTATACTTGTTACATTTGTGTAGACAACCCTGATCTAGGTTGAGCAGTGTATCTCATGCTGTTGGATGACCCAGGGTGAGTGAAGCTGTGCCTACGATGCCAGCTGTGTTGCCCCGCTCGGCATCCACCAGCTCCACTCTCACCTTGACTTGGACTGTAGCATACAATTGTTTTGTACTTGATTTCATGTTTGCTATTGATGCTCATTGATTGGTGAAGTTTGGGTGAGGATCCAGAGAAACATAAAGCTGCAGTAAGCTCTGGAAGCTGGTGATAGAGCATGTTGTTGGAATCTGCAGCTTGGAACGTGGGATGCCTACAGCCAACAATGATAGAAATCACGATGAACCATCCCACCCTTTCCATTTTATTTGGACTTCTCAAACTGGCAACCACCAAAATTGTTCCCCAAGAACAGAAATACTTCCAGCCCTGCTTGGAAACCAGAAAGTAAATGTTTCCTGGAAGGACAGAAGGGAAGATGAAGCGAAGCTCCTTCCTTCACTGAGTGGAATGGGATGTGTTTTGCGCTGGGGGACAGGATTTAAATTATACACAGAAACCCAGGTTGACATCTGTTCTCTTGTGGTGTTGTTGTTGAGTCATCCAACATGGGCCAATGGCCACTGGAGTTGCCAAAGCAGATGGTGCGTGTACTGTAATGTTGGGTTACAGTTCGTCATGTAGCTTGTAGACATTTGTGGTGGATGCATCTCATGTTTGGTCTCCCTTGTGCTTTCCCTGGTGTAGGTGACTGTATTGTATGTCTTGTTATCCCTGAATTGATGGCCAAAATATCCATGGAGTACTCTTGCAGAGTGACTGGTACGGAAGCTCCTATGTCTAGTGTCTTTTTGTGCATGACAGGCATTCAGCAATGAGCTGGTATATTCCTAACCCTGGCCCTGTTCGTCAGTTCCGACGCACTCTGACAGAATCAATTTTCTGGATAGGATTGGCTTTCAAGTTGGAACATCTACTTTTGACAGGAGCAGCCCCTGAAAGCTACTGTACCCAGCAACCATCCCACAGTCCTGCCTTGCTCCCATGGCAACCACTCTAACATGGTGTCCAAATAGTGTGTGCTAGCCAAGTGAAGTTAATGTCTTGAGGTGAAAAGATTAGGAGTCAAACAAGGAAATATTAATTGGAAACTTCAGTCTCTCCCTCCCAGCCATTGTTAAGGTTTTTCAAAATCAGGTTAACAAGCAGCAAGGTGTAGGGCTGGATGAACACAACAGGCCAAGCAGCATCAGAGGAGCAGGAAGGCTTTTTTCCGGAGGGAGGAAGGTAACTTCTTCAGGGTAGGCTTCCTTAGAAGAGGCTTCGCAGTGCGGTTAAAACTGTTTCAGAGATAATAGGAACTGCAGATGCTGGAGACTCTGAGATAACAAGGTGTAGAGCTGGATGAACACAACAGGCCAAGCAGCATCAGAGGAGCAGGAAGGCAATGCATTTTTGTTTTATTTCTAACCAATAAACATAAAAGGTGTTGTGCATTAACGCTGCTAATTCCTTACCTTAGACATGATCGGAGTTTGTCTCCTGTGAGCTCTATCGGAAAGCAATGGATGTATTTTTTATTATTTTAGTCTCCATCTGCCAAATTATTTCCATTTGACACAACTTTAATTAGCACCAATAAGATATTCATCAGATTTTGAGATATGGAGCATAGGAGGGGCAAAATCATACAGCACGGAAACAGACCCTTCAGTCCAACTTGTCCATGCCAACCAACTTTCCCAATCTTAACTAGTCTCACCTGCCTGTGTTTGGTCCATATCCCTGTCAAAACATTCCTATTCATGTACCTGTCCAAATGTCTTTGAAATGTTGTAAGTGTACCCTCATCTACCTCTTCCTCTGGCAGTTTGTAGCACATACAAACCACCCTCTGTGTGAAAAAGTGACCCCTCAGATTCCTTTTGAATCTCTCTCCTCTCAACCTTGATTTTATTCTAGCTGTGAGTTGCAGCTTCGAGACAGAATAGGCACAACAACAATGGCAAGGCTTTTTTTATTCAGGAGATGTGGAGTGTAATTCTAGATTGAGGGAAGAGCACATGGTGAGGCATATTCCTCCCATGACTAGAATAAAACTCATCACTTGAGGAAGTATTAGCAACCCCTCTGCTGATATGATGTAAAATGGTGTGTACAAATATCTGCAGCTTCTTGCAGCCCATTCCTGTTTGACCAACTTGAGATTCCACCTGGGAAATGGGGAAAGAGGATTTCAGTCTCTTTGTGAGTCAGAGTTCCACCTTTGGGTGGCAGAGGGAGGGGCTGATGTCGGATAAAGGTCAGATTTTCACATGAGCTAGTTCTCAGTTGGTTTCCAATAACATTTGAGCCAGAATAGTACAGGGTCAGCTGAAGCGAAGGATTCCTTTAGACAAGTCTGAGGTAGTCTCGTTTCTTGTCCTGATGTGAAGGGGCAATTGTTGGACTGGGGTGGACAAGGTCAGAAGTCACATGACACCAGGTTATAGTCCAACAGGTTTATTTGAGATCACAAGTTTTCGGAGCACTGCTGCTTCACATGGAGTTGTCCTGATGGAGTGATCGGTTGTTTGTCCAAAGGCTTGTGTTGCTCCAGAGAGAAGTGGACTGTCAGAGGAAGGCAGGGCAGCACCTCAGGATGGGCAATAAATGCTGGCCTAGCCCACATTCTGTGAAGGAAGCGAAAAAATGACCAGATGTAAAGTCAAATCAGTTATATCAATAAGAAAGTAGTTAAAGTGCATTGTGACCCTTGACGCCAAAGTGTCTTCAATATGTTTTCTCCCTCCTCTACTTCCTCCTAGGTCCCTCCTTCGTCCCTCAGCTGGGCTAGAGGGGACCTGCTCAACAGAGGAGCCTGTTGTCCCTGGAGATTGGATTGGGAGACCCCAGGGTGTGATTGTGTCTGGATGGTCCAGAGATATCAAGGGTCTTCTCGCCTAAGGCAAGTAAATCCTCCTCAGAGTGAACTTCCAAGGTCGTGGTGGGGGGCAGGCAGGGTGAGGGTGGAGGGCATGGCCTCAGGAGTGATTTGACTGGATAATTGTGATGGAGGTTAGGTGGGGACGGTGTGTGGTCCTCCTCTGGTTGGGTACCTCCTGGCACTGCCCTTGTGAGGAATGGGCACCTGGACTGGGTTTTCCAACGTTCCCCATGCCCCTCTCATCATGGCCTTGGTCTGAGGCGCAGTGGCTGGGGCAATGGAGAGCAGGTGTGTGCCCTTCTCCAGCAGAACATAAGGGGGCTGGGCCTGGTGCTCTGTGGCAGTACCAGTCTGTCCATTGAGGCAGCCAGATAGTCACGTGATGTACATTCTGGGCAATGAGGGCCATTCTTCCCACATTCCTGCCTGCTGCTGCTGTCCCTTCCTGTGCATGTGCATGAAATCCTTGAATGCCCACACCCTCGCACTCCTCTGCTGCCTTGGCCAGAGCCAGTACCTGGTCTCTGAGGGTCAGGGGTCTGGGCTGTCACTTAGCCAGCTATGGGACTGTCGCTGTGAGGTGCTGACAATGGAATGTGCTCCTACACTCTCTAAGTCTATCTACACAATTAATTCCAAACACAAATTCTAAGCTTGCAAACACTGTTCAAATAGAATAGCCATAAAATTCAGTGCAAAACAGTTATGGGTTTCTTCTGAATTATGTTCAGGCTGCCATGACTAGGAATTATTCCAAGCCTCAGGATTTCTAGGAAGGCTTGATACAAAGAGATTCCAATACTTTTCCAATAATGTTTTTTAAAAAAATCTGGTGATCTTATGTTTAGGACATAAAACAGTACAGCACAGAAATGGGCACTTTGGCCCACGATGTTGCAATGAACGTGATGCCAAATTATACTAATCCCTTCTGCCTGCCCTTGGTCCATATCCCTCCATTCCTCAGATATTCACGTGCTTATCTAAAACTCTCTTAACTGCCCCTATCGTATCTGCCTCCACCACTACCCCTGGCAGTGTGTTCCAGACTCCTACTAATCTCTGTGTAAAAAATGTGCCCTTCACATCTCCTTTGAACTTTTCCCCTGTCACCTTAAATTCATGCCCCCTAGTATTGGAGATAGTTTCTTCAAACTTAAGCTCTCAAATTAATATTAAATATGATTTAATTTGTTAACACAGTAACAAAATGCTTGAGACATCCTGAGGTCATCTAAGATGCTGTGCAAATATATATCCTTTCTCTCTTTAACCATTGTGCAGATCCCTGACAGTAGTCTCAATTTGCAAAACACAGATCAATAAGCAAATCTCGTTCGGTTAAAGCTGCTTAATTTATATGCCTGAACAATTGCAAGTGATACTTAAAATCCTCCAAACTGCTTTTTAACTCTAAATGCTTAATTCAAATTACTGTGGGATTGTTTCTTTTAAAAATATAAACAGGTTGAATTAACAGTAATAGCTTGATATAGCCAGTGGAATGTCTGGACCAAAACGAAATTACTTGCTGTGGGGGACAGAAGGAGGAACTACTGTCCAGGAATTTAGCTAAATAAGGCGGAATCCTATTTAATTTTACCCCAGTCTTTCTCAAGTGGTAGCAGCAAGTTTATTATTTCGAACAAATCATCCATTTCAAACATGAAACATCCAACCAGCTGACACTTGGGTTAAGTATTCTCATCGGGAAATAATTCACTGCACAGATGTCAGATAATTGTAGCAAATTCTTTGCCTTTTCCCTCCTTCTCCAGCTTCAGGTAGCTTGTGCAGGTTAGGAACAGCAAATGTCAGAAGCACTAAGCAACATCTGTGGAGAAAACAGATAGGTTAATGCTTAATCATAACTGTAAAAGAAAAGGATGGAAAAGTGCCAGGTACAAGCACATGTAAAAAGAACAACGACCTACACAGCTTTCAGGCTAAATGAATAATGTTGACAGAAAATTCTACACTAGCCCTTCTCACAGTGTCTCTCACTTCTAATACTGACTTTCCACCAACTCTGAACTGGCCTGTGCTTAATGTTGATTGGATATTAATAGGTTTGGAGTCTTAAAAAGATAAATTAGGCCAGGAATAGATTTCGTTGGCCTTACCTTTGTGAGTATCTTTCACTTTTAAGGATAGTTATTAGTTAATTTCCCTTCCCATCACCGTTACTTGCGCACTCAGTTGCAGAAACAGAAAGAAATGGAAGGACGTATGGTAATATTATAGAACAGAGGGACCTAGGGGTTCAGGTACATAATTCTTTGAAGTTTGCATATAGACAGGGTGGTTAAAAAGGCATTTAGCACACTAGCCTTCATTGATCAGACCATTGTGTGTAGGGGTTTTGACATCATGTTGAGGTTGTAAAGGAGATTGGCGAGGCCTCTGCTGGAATACTCACAGAATCCCTACAGTATGGAAACAGGCCCCTTGGCCCAACAAGTCCACAACGACCCTCAGAACATCCCACCCAGACCCATCCCCTTATAACCCACCTAATCTACACATCCCTGAACACTATGGGTAATTTAGCGTGGCCAATCCACCTAGCCTGCACATCTTTGGACTGTGGGAGGAAACCAGAGCACCCGGAGGAAACCTACGCTGACACAGGGAGAATGTGCAAACTCCACACAGACTGTCACCCAAGGCTGGGGTCAAACCTAGGTCCTGTGGTGCTGTGAGGCGGCAGTGCTAAACACTGACCCACCGTGTCACCCAAAGTGAGATCGGCTTTCATCTGTGTCCAGTCCTGGTCGCTCAGTTATAGGAAGGATATGATTAAGCTGGAGAGAGTTCTGAAGAGATTTACCAGGATATTGCCAGGAATGGAAAGTTTGAGTTATCAAGAAAGGCTGGATAGGCTGGGGCTCTTTTCACTGGAGTGTAGGAGGTTGAGGGGTGACCTTACAGATCTTTATAAAATAATGAGGGGTTTAGATAGGGTTAATAGTAGGTGTCTTTTCCCTAGGTAGGGGATTTCAAGACAAGGGGGCATATTTCTAAGGTGAGAGGAGAGAGATTTAAAAAAAAGACATGAGGGGCAAATCTTTTACACAGGGGGTGGTTCATGTATGGAATGAACATCCAGAGGAAGTGATGGATGCAGGTACAGTTACAATATTTATAAGACACAGATAAGTCCATGAATAGGAAAGGTTTGGAAGTATATGGGCTAGGAGCAGGCAGGTGGGATTAGTTTAGTTTGGGATTATGCTCAGCGTGGACTGGTTGGCCCAAACGGTCTGTTTCTGTGCTGTATGACTCTATGACAGAGAGACCCACATCCTGCATATGAACAAATAAAATGAAAACAACTGAACAGTTCAACTACTCTTAAGAATGGATTGTGTTCTTACATTTTTTTCTTGGTTCTTTCATTGGATCCCTGGCAAGTTCAGGATTTGTGAACCATCCCTATTTGCCCCAGAACCAGTGGCTTACCACACCCTTTCAGGGCTGGGAGGGACAGCTAAGAGTCAACCACATTGCTGTGGGGTTGGAGTCACATGTAGGCCAGACCAGGTAAGATGGCAAATTTCCTGTCCTTCCTGAAAATGTTGGAAATATGAAACAAGCACAGAAATTGCTGGAGAAACTCAGCAGGTCTGGCAGCATCAGGGGAGACAGAGAGAGAGAGAGAGAATGAACAGTTTATTAAAACTCATGATCACCATTATTGAGAACAGATTCCAATTCCAGGTGCTTTATAAAGGAACCACTTTAGTGGGACCTGAATCTACATCCCACAGCAGCAGCTTCAGGGATAACAAGGTGTAGAGCTGGATGAACACAGCAGGCCAAGCAGCATCAGAGGAGTAGGAAGGCTGATGTTTCGGGCCTAGACCCTTCTTCAGAAAAAGGTACTGGTTTACCAAGCCAATGATATCACTCATACACCACTTTCTCCCAGAACTGGAACACAAGGACTTTTAATGTTGAATAGAACTTATCTGTTTCTCAATCTGCAAAAGAAAAATGCGGAGGTTACGAGTTTGATAGAGCACAATAAATTCTGTACAAGTGAGTGGAGAGTGGATTTGAGCACCTTGACCCTGAGACAGTGTAACTGATGGCAGACACACACTGCACTGACAGGTGTAAGGGGAGTGACCGCTGGGGATCAGGCAGCCTTGCAGCAGACCAACGCACTTGAGATGTTGATTGACATTAGCCACCTCCCTGTGGCCTGTGGAACGCGCAGAAATAATCTCGTCAGCCTGCACAGTGAGCATGCACAGAAACAGCCCTACCTTAATCCTTAGCTCCAGGAAAATCAAATGCCAGTGTCCCATGATTGAGACATCTTCTCTGTGAGCTCAGGAAGATTTAAGAAGATGACGCACAGAGGAATTAATGATAGTCACCCTGAACATCCATAATCTGTAATAATCCACTTGGTCAAACAGACCTTCACTTAGTCTAGCAGCAGCAACATATTGATAATCTGGGATCAAAGGAGATGAATGTGGAAGTGGGAGTAGGCCATTCAGCCCATCAACCCTGCTCTGCCATTCAATATGATTATGGTAGAGTCAACACTTTAATGTGTTTTTGCCCTCACTATCATAGATGATCATCAATCTCTCAAGTTATCTCTGTGTTCTGCTGGCAGGACCGTGATGTTGGATGTAAATATTCCTTCCTGAAATCAGGACAGTGTCTTTGGAATTCCTTCCTACAAATATTTTGTGAAAATTGTAAAGTTCGATTATTTTAAATTACCTCAGGCCTGTTTTTTTTGGCAAAAGCTGCATTGAGTGGACACTGTGAGACCCTGACAGAACCAGAGATACTTTCCATTGTACGCCTGGTGGAAAGCTTATGTGAGCTATCATTTACAGCAAGATCTGAGTTTATTCAATGCCTTGCATGTGTGAGAGACCATCTGCAGTGACAGCACTTGCTCAGCCATTAGAATGAATCATTTATTTGTCCTTGAAGTTGTATATGTGTCACACAGGAAAGAAACACATTTTCACCAAAGATGCTCTGTTGTAATGGTCTCTAACTTTGGTGCTATGTGAGCTCAATCCTTTCAGAACCACAGCTCAATATGAGCTTACTGCCGACATTAGAAGAAATTCAGTATGTTCACCTTTTACACGCAGCTTTAGTTCATAACAGCAATTGAGTTAGCGCAGTTATTTTAGGCCGCAGTCACAAAACATTTCGATAGTGCCTTCAATGTTTGATCAGAAATGTGGCTCATAACAGCCTGAAAACTAAATGTAGACAGGAGAGGGGAGAGGGTTCAAGGAAAGGATTCAGGAGCATGGATTATTGATGACCTCAGGTATCACTGGGGTGGTCTAGTGGCTCAGTGGTTAGCACAGCTGCCTCACAGCACCAGGGACCCAGGTTCAATTCCAGTCTTGAGTGACTGTCTGTGTGGAGTTTGCACATTCCCCTCGTGTCTGCATGGGTTTCCTCCGGGTGCTCCGGTTTCCTCCCACAGTCCAAAGATGTGCAGGTTAGATTGGTTGGCCATGCTAAATTGTCCCATGGTGTACAGGGATGTGCAGGCTAGGTGGGTTAGCCACAGGAAATGAAGGATTACAAGGGTGGGGGCGCTGGGTCCAGGTGATCTGGATGGTCCAAATGGCCTACTTCCACACTGTAGGGATTCTACAACAATGGAGCAGTGGGGAAAGGGAGAGAATATGGAGATCTTGGATTAAGGGAGGGTTATGTTTGGGTGTTGCAGTTGGTGAAATTAGGGGTAGAGGAAGTTACAGCAATAGAGAGGGGAAGACCATCTGAGAATTTTAAAACATTCACGAGAAATTTGCATCGGGATCCAATGTAGCTTAGTTAGGAAACACAGTGGGTGAATGGGAACCAGCGAGGAATATGGTCTGGATAACAGAGATTTGAAGTAATTGATGTTAACGGTATGTGAGGGACATGAGAGCTCTGGGATAGAGAATTCCGAAAGGAGCGAAGGCATCAGCAACACAAGGATTGAGACAGGGCAGAGGGGGCCAACGTATCAAACAAACTGCGGCAGTCTTTCTGACTGTAAGGCTGTGGAGTTGCAAGGTCAGTTCTGAGTTGAATATGACACTATGTTTACACATAACTTGGTGAGACAATGTCTAGGAGAGTGTGGGAATCATTGACGAGGATAGATTTAACAGCAGGAAGTGAAGACTACAGGGATGAAACTGGACTTTGGCAGGATCATAATAAACTAGCCCATTGTTTGATTGTGATCGACATTAATATGTATACATTACAATAGTTTGCAAATTAGATTTTTAAAAATGTATTCATTCATGAGACACTTGGTGTTGCTGTCAAGACGAGGCAATTGTTTCCCATCCCTAACTGCCCTGGAACTGAGAGGCTTAAAAACCTGTCTCAGAGGGCAATTAAGAGTTAACCACATTGCTGTGGGTCTGGAGTCACATATAGACCAGACCAGGTAAGAATGGCAGATTTCCTTCCCTAAGGGACATGAGTGAACCAGAAGGGTTTTTACAAAAATCAATAATAGTTTCATGACCAGCTCAATATCCCAGACTTTATTCAAGATCAAGGCTGTTGACCGAACAATTAAATTTTGTTCTGACTTCTCTCTCCAATAACACTCGCAAGTTAATATCACCTTGAGGGTCTGCATTAGTCCTTATACTGATGGTCACTGTCATTACCGTGCAACATCCTATTAACAGTTGACAAAATCTATATGAAATAGTGGAATATCATCTTTTACGATTCTTGGGTCACTGGGGGTAATTTTGACTTTGGACAGTTCTGTAAAGCAGTTAGTAAGAGGTCAGGCACGGGTAATACATCACTTTCAGCAAAGCCTAATGATTAATCAAGAATTTTGAATTAAGTTTCGTTGCCTCATGTATTCAAGTACAGAGAGACAGGAGTACAGTGAAAAGTGTACAATGTCGCCATTAACACAGCCATCTTAGGTACAAGATACCTCGGTACAAAATCTTGGGTAAAGATAGAAATATAAAGAAAGAAGTTAAAAGTTCAACATTACAGTCCTTGTCAATATAAAATAGTAAATAATAAAAACAGGCCAGGCAGCATCAGAAGAGCAGGAAAGCTGACGTTTCGGAAAGGTCCCAACCCAAACTGCCATCCTTATCGGAAAGGTCCCAACCCGAAACGTCAACGTTCCTGCTCCTCTGATGCCGCCTGGTCTGCCGTGTTCCTCCAGCTCCACGCCGTGTTATCTCTGACTCCAGCATCGGCAGCTCTTACTATCTCTGAGTAAGAAATACAGTTGAGTTCCAAATTACAGTCCTTCTTTAGTCAGAGGTCTGCAGTTGCTCTGAATACCGCCCAGTTTAGATTAACATCCAAAGACAGTTTTTAAGTCAAAGCTCAAATTGACCAATAGCCAAGAAAGTGAGCTTAGCACCACATCATCATCGCACCAGCCAATGGCAAGTGGGTCCTTGCAATGCAGGAAGTGGTCACTTCCTTTTGGCAGGAGTGGACAGGAAGGTGAGAAGGTCAGAGAAGGATGAGTTTAAAATCTCTGCTGAAAGAAGCCATTTAAAGCTTTGACATAATTAATGCAGGGTTTTGTCAAACAGTGAAGCATTGATTAAAAAAAAATGTAAAAATAGCGCCCAGCCAGGAAATAAGGCAATAATAACGAGGATGCCTGCCAGTGCTAACGTTCGATATCAGAAACATGCACAGTTTTGCTTCACATTTCTTGGCTGCATCCCAAGCAATTCTCAAAGGTTTTTATTTTTCCCACTCTTCCAACAAACGTACAGAGTCCAAATACCAGATGAAGAATTATTTCTAATTGATCTATTTGGATAGGGTATTACAAACCACTGGGATGGATAGGAAAACCCATCTGGCTCACTAATGTCCTTTAGGGAAGGAAACTGCCATCCTTATCTGGACTGGCCTACATGTGATGCCAGACCCACAGCAATGTGGTTGACTCTTGACTACACTTTGGGCGATTCGGGATGGGCAATAAATGCTGGCCTAGCTGGTGACACACATATCCTTTGAATGAATAAAAGCAAAGCACAGAGGGAGGTCAATTGACCCATCTCCCTGAAGTAGCTGTAGAATATCCCCACTCCCCATAATCCTGCAAGTGTTACCTTTTTAATTACGTAACTAAGTTTCTTTGGACAGTTCCTACTGCTTTCCCCTTCCCTTCGGGCAGCTCATTCCCTAGCTGAAATGGAGACTACCAGAGAAACTCAGCTGGTTTGGCAGCACCTGTGAAGGGAGAAACAGAGTTAATCTTTTCAGAGACAATGACCTTTCATCAGGAAAAGTTTTCTGTTTTTCTTTCAGACTTCCAGCATCTGCAGTTCTTCATTTTACTTCATTCCTTAAGTTGTTGAGATAAAAGAAAAATCCTCCTTTGTTTTTATTTTTCACCAATTATCTTTAAGTGTGTGTCCTCTGGTTTACTCATCCCCCTGTCATAGAACCCCAACAGTGTGGAAACAGGCCATTCAGCCATTGACTCCACACTGACCCTCCAAAGAGCACCCAAGCTTATCCCTGCATTTCCCATGGCTAGCCCACCTAGCCTGCACATCCCTGGACATTATGGGCAATTTAGCATGGCCAATCCTCCCTAACCTGCACATCTTTGGACTATGGGAGGAAACAAGAGCGACCCGGAAGAAACCCATGCAGACGCAGAGAGAACGTGCAAACTCCACACAGTTGCCCGAGGGTGGGATTGAACCTGGGTCCCTGACACTGTGAGGCAGCAGTGCTAACCACTGAACCATTGTGCCAGCAGAGACTATGTCTTACAACCTACCTTCTCAAAACCCCTCATTTTTAATATTTCTATGAAATCTTCTGCTAACTACTTTCGCCATCGTTATTGTTATTTACCTTTCTTACAAAATGTCGTTTTCATTTCATATGTTGAAGGATTTTCATGAAGATGTGCTGCTTTGAGAAACCAGCAGGAATTCAACAAAAGTGCACAGGAAGTATATCATCTGGTGTGACTTAATCAGACTTAATGCAACCTCAGTGTTTACAAAGACTCGAGGTCTACTGTGTAATATTCAAAGTCTTTTCTTTAGAAATATAATTGTAAATGCAGGCTACAAAGGATAGATATTTTTGCTTAAAAACTCCAATCAGTAAGACACATCATTACAATAAATGCGGATTTCCGAGGTTTAACAAAAGGATGTAGATTATTCTGAAGACTCACTAATGGTTTAGAGTGGATTTTGAGATGTGAAAACTTCAAATACAAAATCAAGAAAGGGTAGAATTTAAAACGCTCACAATTACCAGGGAATGGTACTGGGAAGACTATTTGATCTGAAGGCTGACTAGCCCCTGGCTTGATAGACTACATTCTAGGATAGAGTCATAGAGTCACGCAGCATGGAAACAAACCCTACAGTCCAGAACAAACTAAACAAGTCCCACTTATCTGCATTTGGCCAATATCCCTCCAAACCATTCCTTTTTGTGTACTTATCCAAAATATCTTTCAAATGTTCTAATTATACCTGCTTCCTCTGGCAGTTCATTCCACACACGAACCGCGCCCCATGTTAAAAAAAAGTTGCCCTCATGTCCTTTTTAAAACTTTCTCCTCTCACTGCAAACCTACGCCTTCTAGTTTTGAACTCCACCATGCTAGGGAAAAGACCCTTGCTATTCACCTTATTTGTACCCCTCATGATTTTATAAAATTTTATAAGGTCACCCCTCAGCCTCCTACACTCCAGTAAAAAAAATTCCAGCCTATTTATATAACTCAAATCCTCCAGTCCTGGCGACAGCCTGGTAAATATTTTCTGAGCCTTCTCCAGTTAATAGTATCCTTCCAATAGCAGAACAACCAGAACCACACACTCTACTCCAGAAGAGGCCTCACCAATGTCCTGTACAACCTCAACATGACATCCTGACTCCTATGCTCAAAGTTCTGAGCAATGGAGGCAAGCATGCTAAATGCCTTCTTAACCACCTGTCTAGAAACGTCTTAAATTTCAAACAATCATGTACCTGAGCCCCTAGGTCTCTCTGCTCTCCAACACTACCCAGGGCCCTACAATTAACTGTATAAGTCCTGCCCTTGTTTGTTTTACCAAAATGCAACACTCAAAGTAAACTTTATCTGCCACCCCTTAGCCCATTGACCTAATTGATCCAGCTCTCATTGTAATCTTAGATAACCTTCTTCACTACCTGTTGTCCCACCAATTTTGGTGTCATCCGCAAACTTACTAATCATGCCTTCTACGTTCTCATCCAAATCATTTATATGAATGACAAACAAAAGCAGGGAGACAGGGAGTGGGAGAGAGTGCATGAGGCAGACGGGGAGCTGGAGAGAATGCATGAGGGAGACGGGGTGCTGTAGAGAGTGCATGAGGAAGACGGGGAGCTGGAGAGGGTGGACGTGAGGGAGATGGGGAGCAAGAGAGAGTGCATGTGAGGGAGATGGGGGGCAGGAGAGTGCTCGTTAGGGAGATGGGCAGTCGGAGAGAATGCATGAGGGAGACAGGGTGCTGTAGAGAGTGCATGAGGGAGACGGGGAACTGGAGAGAGTGCATGAGGGAGACGGGGAGCTGGAGAGAGTGCACATGAGGGAAATGGGGAGCAGGAGAGAGTGAATGTGAGGGAGATGGGGGGCAGGAGAGTGCTCGTTAGGGAGATGGGGAGCTGGAGACTGCACCTTAGGAAATGAGGAGCGGGAGAGAATGCATGAGGGAGATGGGGAGTGGGAGAGTGCAAGTGAGGCTGATGGGGAGCGGGAGAGTGCAAGTGAGGGTGACGTGGATTGGGAGAGTGAACGTGAGGCAGATGGGGAACGGGAGAGTGCACGTGAGGGAGATGGGGCGTGGGAGAGAGTGCACAAAGGAGACGGGGAGTGGGAGAGAGTGCACAAGGGAGGCGGGTTGTAGGAGAGCGTACACGTGAGGGAGATGGGGAGCGGGAGAGAGTGAACGTGAGGGCGACATGAAGTGGGAGAGTGCACGTGAGGGCGACATGAAGTGGGAGAGTGCACATGAGGCAGATTGGGAGCGGGAGAGTGCACGTGAGGG
>JAHRHZ010000022.1:45858305-45873369 GCA_024137785.1 Ginglymostoma cirratum
GAGAGTGCACATGAGGCAGATTGGGAGCGGGAGAGTGCACGTGAGGGAGATGGGGAGCAGGAGAGAGTGCATGTGAGGGAGATGGGGGGCAGGAGATTGCTCGTTAGGGAGATGGGCAGCCGGAGAGAATGCATGAGGGAGATGGGGACTGGAGAGAGTGCATGTGAGGGAGGTGAGGAGCAGGAGAGAGTGCATGAGGGAGACGGGGAGCTGGAGAGAGTGCATGAGGGAGAGGGGGAGCTGGAGAGAGTGCATGAGGGAGACGGGGAGCTGGAGAGAGTGCACATGAGGGAGATGGGGAGCAGGAGAGAGTGAATGTGAGGGAGATGGGGAGCGCACCTTAGGAAGATGAGGAGCAGGAGAGAATGCATGAGGGAGATGGGGAGTGGGAGAGTGCAAGTGAGGCTGATGGGGAGCGGGAGAGTGCAAGTGAGGGAGACGTGGAGTGGGAGAGTGAACGTGAGGCAGATGGGGAACGGGAGAGTGCACGTGAGGGAGACAGGGTGTGGGAGAGAGTGCACTTGAGGCAGTGGGGTGATCCACATTGCTGTTACTCATCAAGAAAATAGAATGTTGGGGGATGAGGTGGATGACACAAAGATAGGTGGAGGAGCAGGTAGTGTTGAGGAAGCAGGGAGGCTGCAGAAGGACTTGGACACACTGGGAGACTGGGCAAAGGAGTTGCAGATGGAATACAATGTGGGAAAGTGTGAGGTTTGGACAGAAGAATAAAGGCACAGACTATTTTCTAAATGGGGAAAGTCTTTGGAAATCTGAAACATAAAGGGATTGGGAGTCCAGGTTCAGGATTCTTTTAAGGTTAGCATACAGGTTCAGTTGGCAGTTAGAAAGGCAAATGCAATGTTAACATTCATTTCAATACAGCTGGAATACAAGAGCAGGGATGTGCTGCTGAGGCTGTATAAGGTTCTAGTCAGACCACATTTGGTATATTTGTGAGCAAATTTGCCCTTCTATCTAAGGAAGGACGTGCTGGCCTTGGAGGGGGTCCAGAGGAGGTTTGCAAGAATGATCCCAGGGATGAAGGACTGGTCATTTGAGGAGCAATTGAGAACTCTGGGTCTGTACTCAATGGAATTTAGAAGGATGTGGGAGATCTGATTGAAGCTTAAAGGACACTGAGAGGCCTGGTTAGAGTGGGCATGGAGAAGATGTTTTCAGTAGTCGGGGAGACTTGCTCCCAAAGGGTCGACCGTTTAGAACTGAAATGAGGAACTTTTTCAGCCAAAGAGCAGTTAATCTATGGAACTTGTTGTCGCAGAGGGCTGTGGAGACCAAGTCATTGAGTGCAACAAGGGTTACGGGGAGAAGGCAGGAGAATGCGGTTGAGAAATACATCAGTCATGATTGAAAGGTGGAGCACACTCAATGGGCTGAATGGCTTAATTCTGCTCCGATATCTTATGGCCTATGGTTTTATGGGGTGCCAATCAAGTGGGCTGCTTTGGCCTGGATTTCATTGAGTTTTTTTTTCCTATTTTGTTGGAGAGTTGCCATCATCCAGGAGACTGGAAAGTATTCAATTACATATTTGACCTGTTCCTTATATAGTGGACAGGCTTTGGAGAGTCAGGGGGTGAGTTACTCATCACAGAATTCTCAGTTCCTGTTCTGCTGTTGTAACTGCAGTATCTGGTCCGGCTGAGTTTCTGGTCGACAGTAAGTCCTCAGAATGTTGTGGTGGATCCAGTGATGGTAATGTAATTGACTGTCACAGGGAGATAGGCAATTATGTGGCCAGAACGTTACCTGTCACTAGTCTGGCCCAAGCCTGGATGTTGTCCAGGTTTTCATACACATTGATATGGACTGCTTCAGTGTTTGATGTGTCATGAATAGTGCTGAACATTATGCATTCATTGGCAAACATCCCATTTCTGACCTTGAGTAGAAGGGTCATTGATGAGGATATATGTTTGGACCTATGACATTCATACTATAGGAAATACAGTACTCCACCATCAAACAGACAATGTTGTAGGGACAGCCTTGACTGGGCTTCCTCTAGTGTTCACTCTGACCTACAGAAGGACTTCAGGTATTACAGGATGGTGTTTGAGTGAATACCAGTCCCAAGGACTGATTTCCGTCCCAGAGATTGTGTGTAATGCACAGAACATGGAGGAAGGCATTGTCGCAGAGTTGATTTTCGAGACAGTATTGGAACACAGAACTCCGAATGGAAGTGTTTATAGTCACTGTGTGAGTTCTGCTGCGTCTGGATCAATCTCTTCCACCATGACCCCCACTTCGAGGCAGGAACATTATTATTTGGGGGAGGGAGACCTAGTCGAGTGAGGATATGGAGAGGTGGGAGGAGGCCTGGGGGAGTGAAGTTAATGGAGGAGACCTGGGGGAGTGCGGGTAATGGAGTTGTGGGGGAGACCTGGTGGAGTGAGGATAATGGAGTGGGGGGAAGGGAGACTTGGGGTTGAGGGTATTGGGGGGGAGACCTGGGAGACTGAGGGTAAGTGGGGGGGTGGGGGGGTGTGTGACCTGGGGGAGTGAGGGCATTTGGGGGGAGGGAGCTCTGGAGGAGTGAGGGTAATGGGAGGGAGACCTGAGATAGTGAGGGTAAGTGGGGGAGAGAGATCTGGGGGAGTGAGGGCAATGGGGGGGGGTGAGACCTGGGAGAGTGAGGGTATTGGAGGAGAGAGACTCAAGAGAGTGAGGGTAAATGGTGGGAGGGGGGAGACCTGGAGTTGTGAGGGTAATGGGGGTGGGGAGGGAGACCTGGCAGAGTGAGTGTGGGAGGGGGCATGGAGGGAGATGAATGAGGGTGAGGGTGATCTGGAGTGTCCCATGTCTATGGGGGTGGGGGTGGGGAACAGTTGATATAACCCATTTAAAATCCATTTGTCGCTTTGGAATATTTTGTTGGCGAGGCCATGTGCTGCTTCTGCCTGTGGCTTTGGGAGGTGTTGGCCTGGGACATGTTGTGAATCCTTATCCTGCCCAGCTGCTAAATCAGGGACAGAATGTTTGACCTACACACAGGGAGGCTGATAATATCACCTCCTGTTATATTAACGTATTACATTCCAGTAACACCCACCAGCCAAATGACTGGTGTTTACTGATCCCCTCACATTGAATCCACAGAAAGATCTCAACAAAAAAATCTAAGCAGAGAGTCTTTATTTGACCAGCTTTACTTATTGTGATTTGTACAACACTGTGGCCCAAAGCCCAAACTGCTCTCTGACGACAATACGTTACAATGTGGACTGTGCCCGTACTTCAACAAAGGTTTTGCGGTCTGTAACCTGTTTCCACTGAAGCACCTTAATAGCGAATGGCTGTATGATCAGCTGGGGTCAGGAGCACATGTTCCAGGCCAACATTCAGCTCGAAGGCCACTCGCTCCCTCTCCAAAATGTGGAAAAGTAGGTTGCTGTGGCCATTCAGTGCTGCGATTCTCCTGGGGGTGGTGGAGGTGGGGGGAAGGAGCTCTAGGACAGAGAGCGAGTGCTCTGTGCTTACATCTGCATTTGATTCTATTTGATTTAACGTTGTCACACGTACTAAGATACAGTGAGCAGTAAAAAACGAGAGAACTGATGATGCTGTAAATCAGGAACAAAAATGGAAGTTGCTGGAAAAGCTCAGCAGGTCTGGTGGCTTCTGTGAAGAAAAAAAATCAGAGTTAACGTTTTGGGTCCGGTGACCCTTCCTCAGAACTGGGGCACAGGGCTCGTCTGCTCCAACTGCTTCTCTTTTCCTTTTCTCTCTTGTTTCTTTTTCCTTACGGTATCCTTGCTTTCCTCTACTACCACTGGCAGTGGTGAGGGTGCGCAGCATGGATCTTGCGGCAGCGGCAAGTGAGCTCCTATTTCCTTTCCCGGGGTAAGCACAGGGCCTGGCATCAGAAAGCAGCTGCTACATTGGCAGAAGTGACCTCAGTGAGGTAGAGCCAGTGGTGAAAGATGGCACCCGACGATCAGTGATTTCGTATTTGGTTGGGTCTAGCACTGGTGGTGGCAGAAGGGCATCGTGGCAACTTCAACGAGATGGGCCCAGTGGCTAGAGATACCACTCCAACGGTGGTGGGTCCGGTGGGGGCAGTGGCGAGGCACTGGCGAAGGTGCATGAACCCAGTGGTAAAAGGTGGGTACCTGAAGGTGGCCATGTCAGTGTTGGCTGCATCCCTGTGTAGATGGCAGCAAAGGGGGTGGACGATGGGCGGGCATTGCTGATGATGACTTGGCTCAGGACCAATATCTCTTTGAGCTACATCGTTTTTTATTTTCTTATTCTTAAAGCTTTTCAAAATGGCAGTGGATCGGGGCAAGCTTCCCATTGCATTTTACTGCTTTTCTCACTGTAAAATACACGCGACAATAGAAGTCATTCATTTATAGAGGGCATGTTCAGTTGGTCAGTGGTAACACCGATGCCACGTGCACATCACAGGCTCATGTAGCAGTTTATTAACTGAATATCCGATGGGAAGGGCTGGCTCTCTGACGTCAGGATAAGCCCACTCATGCTTTTCACACGTGTAGGCACCTTTCCAGCACGTAGTGGGTATTCCCATCCTGCTACTGCGGTCCTTTGTGGTTTCTACAGTCCTGCCAGCTAGAGGTGCTTTCACTCCCCAGTGGCGAAGCAGCTATGCAGACGTTCCGGGCTAGCGATTCTGAGATGCCCGGGAAATGATATTGAAATCGGCACAGGGGCTTTGGAGTGGCACGGCTGCCTGCTGCAGCGAACGTCACTCTGCCACAGAAGGTCCCGCACAAGCTCAAAATATCACGCCGCATCTGTGGAGTGTGGGGGGCGATATTAACTCAGCAGGATTGGTTCCAGTTCTGCCGTTCAGCCGCCCTTTTGAGAGAAAACTCAGTGAAATGAAGAGAGAAACTGCACACAACATGGCCCAGACTCATGATTCCATGGATGGAGAGAGCTTAAAGTTGAAGGGATTCTCATTGGAAAAGATATCAGAAGTGACTGAGGAGTAGGTATTCTGGAGATGGTGGTTGCTGTTTGTCCTTACATGAGCAGTGCTCTGATTCAGGAAACTGTGAATGTTGCTCAGCAGGATGCCATCCAGTGACAGAGATACCAAGAACTGCTGATGCTGGAGTCTGAGATAACACAGTGTGGAGCTGGACGAACACAGCAGGCCAGGCAGCATCAGAGGAGCAGGAAAGCTGACATTTCAGGTCGGGACCCTTCTTCAGAAAAAGGCTCCTGACCCGAAAGGTCAACTTTCCTGCTCCTCTAATCCATCCAGCTCCACATTGTGCCATCCAGTAGCAGTTTGTCAGATTTGCAGTAGGTCTTGCCTCCTTCTTTGAAGGTTGTAATCTAGAGAAGAGAATGGACAATTGTGGTTTGCAACACATTGAAAGCAAGTTTGCTGCTTCCGTGGAGAATGAGCCTCTCCCCTCAGTACTCAGATCCAGTTGATTCATTGTCAGTTTCCCAAGCTGATGTTTGTGGAGCTGACTCCCATCTATGTGGAAGCTGTATTGGTCATCATTGTATGGAATGCACCGATGCCATGTGTAATCAAACTGAATATACAAGATAAGTGCCTTTGCAACACAGTTTGTGGGTCAGAAGGAGCAGGAGTATTTATCTTGGTCCAACATGCATAGCTGCTTCCAGCTCCACTATCACTAGCACTCCCTCTGACAGTTGTCTTTCCCTCAATATCAACATCAATAATATCTCTGATCACCAACCTCTACCCTGATCATCATCCCACCTCCTCAAACACTGTTTCTGTTCAGCACAGCTATCTTTGTTTTTATTCATGGGATGTGGGCATCGCTGGTTGGTTCTGGTTGTTGGTTTATTGCCTGTCATAGAACATAGAACAGTACAGCACAGTAGAGGCCCTTCGGCCCACGACATTGTGCCAACTTATTATCTTACTAAGATCAACGTACCCTGCATACCCTACATTTTACTATTCTCCATGTGCCTATCCAAGAGTCGCTTAAATGTCCCTAATGTATCTGACTCCACTATCACCGCCGGCAGTGCATTCCATGCACCCACCACTCTCTGTGTGAAGAACCTACCTCTGACATCTCTCCTATACCGTCCTCCAATTACCTTAAAATTATGCTCCCTCATAATAGTCATTTCCGCCCTGGGATAAAGTCTCTGGCTATCCACTCTATCTATGCCTCTCATCATCTTGTAGACCTCTATCAAATCACCTCTCATCCTTCTTCGCTCCAATGAAAAAAGCCCTAGTTCCCTCAACATTTCCTCAAAAGACCTGCCCTCCAGTCCAGGCAGCATCCTGGTAAATCTCGTCTGCACCCTCTCTAAAGCTTCCACATCTTTCCTATAATGAGATGGCCAGAACGGAACACAATATTCTAAGTGAGGTCTAACCAGAGTTCTATAGAGCTGCAGCATAACCTCACAGCTCTTAAACTCAATTCCCCCGCCAATGAAAGCCAACAGACCATACGCCTTCTTTACAACCCTAGTTGTCCCTTGAGAAGGTGGTGGTGAGCTGCCTTTTTGAACTGCTGCAGTGTTTGTGCTGTAGGTTGACCCACAATGCTGTTACCGAGGGAAATTCCATCATATCGACTCCTTCCATCACTTTACGGCTGATCAAGAGTAGACTGATGGGGCAGTAATTGCCCAGATTGGATTTCTACATTTTCTTGTGTACAGGACATATTTGGGAAATTGTCCACATCATCGGGTAGACACCAGTGTTATTACAATACTGAAATTCCCCTCCATGCCACACACCATCCTGACTTGGAAATAAATCTCTGTTCCATCAATGTTGCTGGGTCAGAATCCTGGAATTTCTGGTCCTAACAGCTTCATGGGTCTATCTACAGTACAGAGACTGCAGCAGCTCAAGAAGGCAGCTCACCAGCACATTCTCAACAGCAACACTGCATTGTCAATGAATCCTGGCCTAGTCAGTGATGCACAGGTCTCAGAAGGGAACAAAGAAAACTGGAACTGCTTGTCTTGGTGTGCAGCACGTTCTAGAGCACAAGTCTTCAGTACAATTGCTGGAATGTTGCCAGGGCCCATAGCCTTTGCAGTATCCAGTGTCCCCACCTGTTTCTTGATATCATGTGGAGTGAACTGAATTTGCTGAAGACTTGTATCTGTAACGCCAGGGACCACTGGAGGAGGCCAAGATGGATCATCCACTTGGCACTTCTGGCTAAAGGTTATAGGAAATACTTATCTTTTGCACTGATGTGCTGGGCTCTTCCATCATTGAGGATGAGGAAATTTGCTGAGGCTCCTCCTTCACTGAGTTGTTTAATTGTACACCACCATTCAGTGTTGGATGTGGCAGGACTGCAGAGCTCAGGTCTGATCCATTGGTTGTGGGATCGCTTAGCTCCGTCTATCACTTGCTGCTTATGCTGTTTGGTGCGCAAGTAGCCCTGTTTGGTTGCTACACCAGGTTGATGCCTCATTTTTATATATGCCTGCTGCTGCTCCTGGCATACTCTCCCACACCTGGGTGTCCAGGTTTGATGGCAATGACTAAGTGGGTGATATGCCAGGCCATGAGGTTGCAGATTGTGTTGGGAGTATGATCTTGCTGCTGTTAGTGGCCCACAATGCCTCAAGGATGGCCAATCTTGTGTTGCTAGATGTGTTCAACTCTGTCCCATTTTGCACAATGATAGAGCCACACAACACAACTATGCCTATTCTTGGTGTGAAGATTACTGCAAGGACTGTGCGATGGTCACTCTTACTGATACTGCCATGGACAGATACAACTGCAGCTGGCAGATTGGTAAGGATGAGGTCAAGTATGTTTTTCCCTCTTGTTGGTTCCCTCACCACCTGCTGCAGACCCAGTGGGACATGGTCCATTCCTGTATGGTTTGCTTCTAAACAAAGGGAATGATGTGTTCAGTTTAAACAAATTATCAACAGGGATGGTTTGTTCTGAACGGCAAAAAAATGGACCTAGAAACTCCTAAAAAGTGCACTAGCCCAAAAGCTTGACCCAAGCATTAACTGAGCTTGTTTAATAATAATCAAAATCATACAACAGGCTGTCATTTGGCTCATAGAATCATAGAATCCCCAGTGTAGAAAGAGGCCATTTGGCCCATCAAGTCCACACTGACCATCTGAACAGCATCCCACCCAGACCCACCTCCCCAACCCCATCCCTGTAACCCTGCATTTCCAATGGTCTGCACATCCATGGACACTCTGGGCAATTTAGCATGGTCAATCCACCTAACCTGCACATCTTTGGCTCATTAAGCATGTATCAGTTTGTGAGGTTTTTCGTCCAGTTCAATATACAGTTTGAAAGCTACCCTAGAATCTACTGCCATCGCCTTTTGAGGTAATCCACTCCAGATTGTAACAAATTACTAATTAAAACAAATTCTTTCAATTGACAGGGCCCGGCCATCCTCACAGTTTTATAGAGATGACTCGCTAGATCTCTCTATTCCTATACTTGTTTTAAAACTGAACAGTTTAGTATATAATGTTTTTCCTTATTCTTTGGATCAGGGATATACATGTTAGTTCTGTAGACCATAAGACAAAGAAATAGGGTATTTGGCCCATCAAGTCTGCACTAGTGTTCAATGAGATCATGGCTGATCTGATAATCCTCAAATTCACTCTCTTATCTTTTGCCAATAAGCCTCCATTCCCTTACTGATTAAAAATTTCTCTCAGCCTTGAATATAGTCAACAAACCAGCATCGACAGTTTGCTGCGGTAATTATAGAGTCCATGTTGTACAGCACAGAAACAGACCCTTTGGTCCAACTTGTCCGTGCTGACCAGATATCCTAAATTAATCTAGTCCCATTTGCCAGTATTTGGCCCCTAACCCTCTAAACCCTTCCTATTCATGTACCCATCCAGATACCTCTTAAATGTTGTCACTGTATCAGCCTCCACCACTTCCTCTAGCAGCTCATTCCATACACGCACCACGCTCTGTGTGAAAACATTACCCCTCAGGTCCCTTTTAAATCTCTCATCTTCAACCTATTCCCTCTGGTTTTGGACTCCTCTAGCCTTGGGAAAAGACCTTAGCTATTCACCCTATCCATGCCCCTCATGATTTTAAAAACCTTTATAAGGTCACCTATCAGCCTCTGAGGCTCCAAGGAAAACAGCCCCAGCCTATTCAGCCTCTCCCTATAGCTCAAAGCCTCTAACCCCTTATTTGTTATTTCCATACGAAGTTTAAAACAAGCTTTTCACTGCAACAACACTTCACATGGTTGTGGTAATGGCAGGGATTTTAAACAGGCACTGACAAAATCGAAGACTGAAAGTCACACTCTTTATTGTTTGATCTTGACACAGGTACAGCATTATATAATCTATCGTAATCACAAACATCATTAGTTATATTCTTACATAACTTGTGCTTTTTAAACTCATGGTCACACAGTGAAAACTGTTTCGTTATTAAAGGAATTAAAGGAATGTAAAAGTCAGTTAGACATTGGGCTGTAACAAGTGTGTGTGGAAAGCTCCTATTTTAATGGAAATACTCCAAGCATACCATGCATCTTCAATAGCTTTTGATGTAGCACTACATGAGTCTTTAAGTAAATTCCCAGAGCAGGTTCCTCAATTGATATTTTACTCTTAAGAAGAACACTGATGTGGATGGCAGGCTCCTAACCTCGGATTATTTTTTTCACTCACAGGACATTTTTGTCACTGACTAGGCCAGCATTTATTGAGCAGCCCTAGTTACCTTTGAGAAGGTGGTGGTGAGCTGCCTTCTTGAACCATTGCAGTCCACTGTGCTGCATAGACCCACAGTACCATTAGGAAGGGAATTGCAAGTTCTTGACCCAGCGATCAAGTTGAATCAAAAGCTATTCTGAATTTATTGATATTAGAAGGCAGAAATGAAAAGCATCAGCCAGCACACAGACTGTCTAGTAACTCAGTCATTACTGAAAGGATCCCTACAGTGTGGAAGCAGGCCATTCAGCCCTTCGAGTCTACACCAACCCTCTGAAGAGCAACCCACCGAGTCCAAGCCTTCTACCCTATAATCCCACATTTCCCATGGCCAATCCACCAAGCCTGCACATCCCTGGACACTATGAGCAATTTAGCGTGGACAATCCACTTATCTTGACTGTGGGTGGAAACCAGAGCACCCAGAGGAAACTCGCACAGACGTGGGGAGAATGCAAACTCCACACAGTCACCTGAGGGTGGAACCAAACCCGGGACCCTGGTGCTGGGAGGCAGCAGTGCTAACCACTGAGACACCATGCCCCGCAAATGTCAATCAAATCGTGGCAGACTGGAGAAGGAACCAAGGATGGATTTATTATTGACATATGTGGATGGTTATATTGAAAATCTCAACTTCCACGCTACCCATGGTGGAATATGGCACAACTCGTCCTTTTCGGAGGGAATAATCATACAAATGACTCTTGCCTACACTTCCTGCTGGATCTGACTTGAGAATGGGAGTTTCTCCCTGTTCACCAGGACCTCAAGATTTTATGCTAAAAGCAAAATACTGCAGCTCCTGGAAATCTGAAATAAAACAGAAATTAAACCCAGCAGCTTCAATGGACAGGACGACAGTTAATCTCTGGAATCCCAACATGACTCTTCTCTGGAACACTACTTTGGTGTTTCCATTTTGGAATCAAAACGTTAAGACCATAGGAAATAGGAGCATGAGCAGGCTGTTCAGCGCCTTGAGCCTGTTCCGCCATTTCATATGACCATGGTTAATCCAACTCTCTATTAACTCTGTTTCATTTTGGGATTCAAAGCATTGACTTTGTTTCTCTCTCCATTGATGCTGCCAGAACCTGGACTATTTGCAGTACTCGTGTTATGAACCCAACATTTTACAAGAATCAGTTATGAAAGTCTATTCTAACCTTCTAGTCAAAGGGTTACAGGGCACGGAAGCAGACCCTTCGGTCCAACTCGTTCATGCCGATCAGATTTCCTAAATTAATCCAGTCCCATTTGCCATCATTTGGCCCATATCCCTCTAAACCCTTCCTATCCATGTACCCATCCAGATGCCTTTTAAATGTTGTAATTGTACCAGCCTCCACCACTTCCTCTGGCAGCTCATTCCATACACGCACCACCCTCTGTGTGAAAAAAGTTGCCCCTGAGGTTCCTTTTATATCTTTCCTCTCTCACCTTAAACCTATGCCCTCTATCTTTGGAGTCCCCTGCCGTGGGGAAAAGAACTTAGCTATTCACCTTGTCCATGCCCCTCATACATAGAGGTCAAAAATCACATGGCACCAGGTTAATACTCCCACTAGTTTATTTGAAAACACAATCTTTCGGAGCCTCAGCTGTTGGACTATAACCTGGTGTAGTGTCCTTGTTGACCTGGTCCACCCCAGTCCAACACTTACATCTCCACCTCACATACAAATATAGTGCTCAAGCATCACATTTCAGTAATTTCATGAAAATAGATGATAGCAAAAAGATTGCTGCATAAAATCTGAGCAGAGTCCATCCCAGTCAATGGGAACTTACTTAAAACTCTTGTAGTTGCACATTGCCAGCCACTGAAGGCGTGCTGCACCCTGGTGGGTAGTTTCATTAAAAGTGCAGCTTTCAACACACACTTGTCAGAGCCCAGGCTTTGGCTTTACACAGAGCTTTAACCCTGACTATTCGTTTAATAATGAAACTGTTTTCACTGTTTTACAATGAGTGCAGTTGCCTGGGGTTGTCACAGTAACAGTAACTGACACACAGCCTTTCCCATACATTGTAAACACATGATGGCAGAAGCGCCCTATAAACCGAACAAACTCAACAAAACATTAAAGAAAGTTTCACATGAGCCCAAGGGAACTGAACAACGGTAAAAATCCATTAGAACATGGATGGTGGGAATCCAAAAGAAAAGTGAGATTGCTTTTTATAGCTGGGCCACGTTAATAAGAAAGCGTCTATTTACTCCCATCTTTGTCTTGCAATGTGGAAGATTTAAACAAATCTCCCTGTTTGGAGGCTGCAAGTCACCCCGGTGCTTTAAGCAAATGCTTGACATATTGAAGCACCTTATAATGAACTTCTGCTGTATAGAAACGAGTGACCTGTAGATGGTATGGGATCCAAAGGAACAAATCTTGCCAAGTTAAGGATACGCCCCATAGCTGGAGTCAGGTCTCTCGAACTGTCCAGGACACCCATTTCTTAACAAGGGCAGCTTTTCTCATCCCAATGACAGCAATTCAGCGCTTGAATGGATCAGAAAGGCTCATCAGAAAACTAGCATGAGGATAAAATTGAAATAATAACTTGTCCCCACAGAGTTCTGAAAGGCTCATTTGAATAGATGAATTCAGGAAGGAGGGGCATTCAGCCTTGAAAACAGCACCTCCTTCCTTAAGAGGTATTAAAAATGTTCTCATCATCGTACAGGTGACAGACAATAACAACTTTATTCTATACATAATGATCAAAGTGAAACGTAAAAAAATCTACCAGCACCTTCTAAGTGAAAACATTGCATTGAGGTGTCACTGAAAATCTTCTTAAAACACAAGCCTATTAACTCCAGAAATAAATGGCAAAATTCAATGCAAGTTAGAGAATACCAGGAGAGATGGCAGTGGTTTAATCAGGGAAAGTAACCGAGCATGGGGAAAACAGCAGGAAGGATAAAAGTTTAGAGAGTTGTGTTGGCACTTGGGTTAACAAGGGAGGTTACTCATTTCCGCATCCTTGCAAACAGACACAGAATAATTGCACACTGAGGGGAGGGTGTTAGAACATTAAAACCACAGGAAGGTTCGCTTCTCTCATCTTATTTTAAAAAGTATGCAATAAGTTTAGACTGCAAGATACTGAGCTCTTGAGGTCAAAGCAGTCGCATTGCACTGGCCTAAGACATAAGCAGGCAATTGTGATTGTGTTTTACTTGTTGAGCTAACGGTGAATCCGTTTCTGTAACTCGGGGCAAACGAAAGGCTCTGCTTACATCTCCTGAATTGGCCTTAGATTCATATCTCCCAAAATGAGGTCAATAATGTCTACACTCAGGAATGACAAAGAAGAACTGGTCTGTCAGGAGAGTGCAGAAAGATGGTGGGGGTGGGGGGAGAACATCAAAATGAAGGCTTCTCCTGTTAGTTGGTGAGTTTTAAAGGAAACATCTGGAGCAACGTGATAAACTTAAAACATTGGCTGCTGTGCTCAAGAACAAAGGTGTCTTTGAACTACACAGTTTTCAAGGAAAGGCAAACAAATAATATCACTGTTCGGGAATATTAAATCCCACGACCTAGACACCGAAAGTAACTCTGCCTCTTTCCATCTGTGTAGAATTTTATTAAATTCCAAACGTGACGTCAGCCAGGCTGCTACAAATCCCAGGCTGTTACAATTAAATGGAATATTAATAACAATTGCAGTGTTAATGGCAAAAATGACCTTCTGAGTGAATATCCTGTAGTTTGTTGGGTAACGGGAGTGAAGATGTATTTACTTCCCTTCAGTTTCACTGTTCAAGTCAGATTAGGATTCATATTCCTTTCAGTATTGAACATCTGAGTTCTCCGACTCTCCTACTGAGATGGGTTTGGACAAGACTGTTCAGCAGGGTGAGGAGGACAGGGTTGTTCAGTGGCACGAGGTGGGCAAGCTGGAAAACATCACCAGAAAGAAAAAATTACCGAGAGCCATCACAAGCATGTTATGCACTAATATGGAATCTGAACTCAAGTCATTCCCAATTCTGAACAGTACTTCGACTCAGTGCCAATAAACAGCTTTGAAAGACGAAGCAGAATCCACAAGGGATTCAAACTTTTCTCTGATCAAACAAAAACCCCAAAGAACTTCAGATGCTGGAAATCAGAAACGCCAGCAGAAATTGCTGGAGAAACTCAGCACGTCTGGCAGCATCTGTGGAGAGAGGAAGCAGACAATGTTTCAGGTCCAAACAAAATGCAGTAGACTAGATTGAGTGAAGTGCAGGTAAAATGCTGCTTCACCTGGAAGGTGAGTTTGTGGCCCTGGACGGTGAGGAGGGAGGAAGTAAACAGGCAGGTGTTACACCTTCTGCAGGTGCAGGGGAAGGGGTTGTGGGTGTGTTGGGAGTGGAAGAGGATGAGCAGACCAGAGTGTCCCAAAGGGAACGCTACTTGTGGAAGATGGACAAGGGAGGGGAGGGGAATATGCGTCTGGTGGTGGCATCTTGCTGGAGGTGGTGTGAATGGCGGCTAATGATCCTCTGGATGCTGTTGGGGTGGAGGCAAGGAGAATGGGGTCCCAACTGCTGTTGCGGGAGGGAAGAGAGTGAGGAGAGGGCCAAAGTATGGGAGATGGGCCGGACCCGGCTGAGGGCCCTGTCAACCACTGTGCTGGGGAATCCTCGGTTTAGGAAGAAGGCGGACATTTCGGAGGCTCCCTTGTCGAATTTGGCATCATTGAAACAGATGCAACAGAGATGGAATAGAGTCTTTACAGGAAGCAAGGTGAGAAGATGTATAGTGTGGGAGTCAGTGGGCTTGTAGGGGATATTGGTGGCCAGCCTCTCCCCACAAATGGAAACAGAGACATCAAAGAAGCGAAGGGAGGAGTCACAGATGGACCAGGTGAAAGTGAGAGCAGGGTGGAAACTGGAAGCGAAAATGACAGATTTTTCCCAATTCCAGATGAGATGGAGAAGCAGCACCGATGATGTCATCAATGTATTGGAGAAAGAGTTGTGGGAGGGGACCAGAGCAGGACTGGAACAAGGAATGTTCCACGTAGCCCACAAAGAGACAGGCATAACTGGGGCCCATGCGGGGGGTGCCACACCTTTGGCCTGAGGGAAGTGAAAGGAGTTAAAGAAGAAGTTGTTCAGAGTGAGAACGAGTTTAGTCAGATGGGGGAGGCTGGTGGTAGATGGGGTGGGTCAGGCCTTTCTTCTCGGAGGAAGCGGAGAGCCTGGTGGGGAATGGGCATGGAAAGGGATTGCACGTCCGTGGTTGGAGCCCACAAACTGAAAGTTCTCAAACTGACGTAAAGCTTCAGAGGAATCGTGGATGTAAGTGGGAAAGGGCGAGGAGAGAAAAATAATCACGTC
>JAHRHZ010000022.1:45879742-45898929 GCA_024137785.1 Ginglymostoma cirratum
AGCTGGAGGAACACAGCAGGCCAGGCAGCATCAGAGGAGCAGGAAAGGGCCCCGACCCGAAACGTTGACTTTCCTGCTCCTCTGATGCTGCCTGGCCTGCTGTGTTCCTCCAGCTCCACACTGTGTTATCAGAGATATTGGTGATTTCAGGTTTCCAGACAGTAGACTGGCCAGTAGTACATTGGAGTAGTTGAGAGGAGAGGTAACAAAGGCGGGAACTAGGGGTTCAGCAATGGTGATGATTTGATGAAGTTGGTAATTGGCCGTCTCAGTGATAGCACATGTATGTTGCTGAAAGTTCATGACAAGATCAGATGTGATCAAAGGTTGTGATCAAGCTGATTTAATGTCATAAGAATATAAGAACTAGGAGCAGGAGTAGGCCATCTGGCCCCTCGAGCCTGCCCCGCCATTTAATAAGATCATAGCTGATCTTTTTGAGACTCAGCTCCACTTACCCGCCCCCCTCACCATAATCCTTAATTCCTTTACTGTTCAAAAATTTATCTAGCCTTGCCTTAAAAACATTCAGTGAGGTAGCTTCAACCACTTCACTGGGCAGGGAATTCCACAGATTCACAACCCTTCGGGTGAAGAAGTTCCTCCTGACCTCAGTCCTACATCTGCTTCCCTTTATTTTGAGGAGATGCCCTCTAGTCCTAGTTTCACCTGCTAGCGGAAACAACATCCCTGCCTCCACCTTATCTATTCCCTTCATATTCTTATATGTTTCGATAAGATCTCCCTTCATTCTTCTGAATTCCAATGAGTATAATCCCAGCCTACTCAGTCTCTCCTCATAATCCAACCCTCTCAACTCTGGAATCAACCAAGTGAATCTCCTCTGCACCCCCTCCAGTGCTAGTACATCTCTTCTCAAGTAAGGAGACCAAAACTGCACACAGTACTCCAGGTGTGGCTTCACCAGGACCCTATACAGCTGCAGCATAGCCTCCCTGTTTGTAAACTCCATCCCTCTAGCAATGACAGACAAAATTCCATTTGCCTTTTTAATTACCTGCTGCACCTGCAATCCCGCTTTCAGCGATTCATGCACAAGGACACCCAAGTCCCTCTGCACAGCAGCATGCTACAATTTCTTACCATTTAAAACATAGTCCATTTTGCTGTTATTCCTACCAAAATGGATGACCTCACACTTATCAACATTGTATTCCATCTGCCAGATCTTTGCCCACTCACTTAGACTATCTATATCCCTCTGTAGACTTTCAGTGTATTTAAATTGCTTACATGGGCCTCTTGATCAACCGGAATATTTGATCAACTGGCACTATTATGGTCCCATAGCTGCTGGTTATAAAACGTTTACTGTAATTCCTACCTTACTTTGCACCTTATATACTGTCCCTCCCCTCTCCATCTATATCAGGATAATTTGAAGTTTCTCACAATTGCTATTGAATTGCTTTTACTTCTTTCTGAATGTTGAGGATAGATTTTCTCCTCCAGCTCCTTCTCACTGGTTGCTTATTGGGAGTATACGCCCCCCAGAGTAACATCTCAAATTCTGTTCCTCAACTCGAGCCAATAAGATCTGTCTTTAGATCCTGAAGCACATCATCCCATACTGATTTCTTTGATCAATGCCATCGCCTGACCCCAACGTTCCACACCTCCGCTCCCCACCTCCCTCTGCTCCCCACTCCCTCCCTTCCTCTCCTTGCTCCCCTTGTCCCTCTCCCCGCTCCTCACTCCCCTCTTCTCTCTCTCCCCTCCCCTCGCTCTCCTCCTCCGTCCCCTCCCCTCACTCCCTTCCTCTCTCGCCTCGCTCCCCTCCTCCCTTCCACCCCTCCCCTCACTCCCCTCCCCCTCCTTCCTTCCTCCCCTCCCCTCTCTCCCCTCCCATCGCCCCCTCACCTCCTCTCGCCCCTCACTCTGCTCCCTTCACTCCCTCCTCCCCCCCCACCTTCCCTTGCTTCCTCCACTCCCCCTCCCCCTCTCTCCTCCCTCCCTTCCCTCCCCTCGCTCTCCTCCTCCCTCCCCTCCCCTCGTTCCCCTCCTCCCTTCCACCCCTCCCCTCACTCCTCTCTTCCGTTCCTCTCCTCCCTTCTCTCCCCTCCCCCGTTCCTCCCCTCCCCTCTCTCCCCTCCCCTCACCCCCCTCACCTCCTCTTGCTCCCCCGTTCTGATCCCTTCACTCCCTCCACTCCCCCTCCTACCCTCCCTTGCTTCCTCCACTCCCCCCCCTCCCCCCGCCCCGCCCCACTCCTTCCTCCTCCTTGTGGATTGCCAAATGTACCGTTCTTTGTAATCTGTAATGATAAAGCAAAAAAGTCTGGACCACCATTTGTGTGTTACGTATGATACATATTACACAATTAGATCACTTGCTAATTCTTCTGTCATCTTGAAAGATCCTTACCCCATTGATCTCCATTTCCAAAAATTCTTTGTCGACCTTCTTTTCCTCGAGAAGTTCAAGCTTTTCTTGAATTCCCTGCACAAAAACACATTTGCATGTATTGAGATATAAAGTGCAGGGAGGATTAAAAATCACTGAACAAACATTCTGGCAGCAATGTGAGTAAACTTGACCAGTGACAATGCATATTTGAAAAGACGTGTGGCCGACATCGATGAGGAGACGCTGTCAGCAAGTGTTGAGCTGCTCTCTGTCAGGCATAAAAGCTGAAAGCATCACCTGGAGCTCGTCGTGGTCAGCCTGCAATATTGCAAGGCGACTTTCAAAATCTTCTTCCATTTCTTCCAGTTTCCGCTTAAGGGTGGCTATCAATTCTCTATCCTGGAAAAAGAGAAATGCAAAGGGCAACAATTAGTGCCATTAATGCTCATTGCACTGTTAAGGTAAAGGATAACCAAGTGCGATGACTGATTGACTAAACAGTACAAAGTTACGGGAATGAGGGTTGGTTAGCTCAAATGGTTGGAGTGCAGTGCTAATCATAAGGTTGTGGGTCCAATCCTCATATTGGGCAACAGCTGGCTTCTTCCCCAGCCTTTAAAAATATCAAGTTAAGGGTTATACAGTGCAGTCATATTGTCCCTGCCTCTGGGCCAGAGGGCATTTGCCAAGACATGGACATCCATTTAACCAAAAAAATTTCTTGCACAGTTAAACTCAGGAATCCAGACCCTGTCAGAGATAGATGCCCAGCTCCTCGGGTTATAGAATTCCTACAGTGTGGAAGCAGGCTATTCAGCCCATCGAGTCCACACTGCCTCTCCAAAGTGCATCCCACCCAGACCCACCACCCTAACCTATACCCCTCAGCCTTAAATAAACTTAGCGATCCAGCTCTATAGCCCCTTGCGGTAAAGATTTCCACAGATTCACTACCCTCCAAGAGGAATTGGCCCATTGGATTGGTTAGGATTATATTCACTGGAGTTTAGAAGAATGGTGGTTTTGGAATCTCATAGAAATCTACAAAATTCTAAGAAGATTAGACAGGGTAAACTCAGGAAGGATATTCCCGATGACCAGGGAGTCCAGAACCAGGGGACATGGTCTAAAGATATGGGGTATGCCATTTAGGGCTGAGGTGAGGAGGAATTTCTTCACCCAAAGAATGGGGAGCCTGTGGAATTCTCTACCACAGTTAATGGTTGAGGCCAAAAACATTCAATTACTTCAAGAAAAGGTTAAATATAGTTCTTAGGGCTAAAGGGATCAAAGGGTATGGGGAGAAACTAGAAACAGGAGACTGAGTTAGATGACAAGGTGTAGAGCTGGATGAACACAGCAGGCCAAGCAGCATCATAGGAGCAGGAAAGCTTGACGTTTCGGGCCTAGACCCTTCTTCAGAAATGGGGGAGGGGAAGAGGGTTCTGAAATAAATAGGGAGAGAGGGGGAGGCAGGTAGAAGATGGATAGAGGAGAAGATAGGTGGAGAGGAGACAGACAAGTCAAAGAGGTGGGGACGGAGACAGTAAAGGTGAGTGTAGGTGGGGAGGTAGGGAGGAGATAGGTCAGTCCAGGGAGGACAGACAGGTCAAGGGGGCGGGATGAGGTTAGTGGGTAGGTTAGATGATCAGCCATGATTGTATTGAGTGTTGCAGCAGGCTTGAAGGGCTGAATGGCCTACTCTTGCTTTTATATATTCTATGTATCAATGTATTTGAGATTCATGCATAAGGACCTTCGAAATTCTCTGTCAGCTTCCTGTAGTCTTTCACCATTTAAATAACATTCAGCTCTTCCAATATTCCTGCAAATATGTATAACCTTACCACATTATACTCCAACGGCCAAGTTTTTGCCTATTCACTTAATCTATCTATATTCCCCTGTAGACTCCATGTCATCCTACTACCTGTCTTCTGTCTATTTTTCATGATCCTCAACTTCACTACAATATATTCACTTTCCTCATCTAAGTCGTTAATATATATTGTAAATAACTATGGCCCCAGCAGTGGTCTCTGTGGCACATCATTAGTTACAGGTCGGGATCCTGAAAATGTTTGATTCTTCCAACTGTTATTGGAACCTCTGAGCTCTAGTCAGAAAGCTACCAGTTGAGCTAACACTTGCCTTTCCAAAAGATGCATTTCTAGTGCTTCATATTCAATGGTTTATCAATTTGGCGGTATAACCTTTCAGGTTCAGAGGAAACAGAGTAACTTTACAGGACATAGTGTTATACCACGGCCCTCAGAACAATCCAAAATCTGAAAATTAGCCAGAAAAAAGACATGGAATTTATACCACACATGTCACAAAATTCGAAAATATAAAATTGCTGCCATAACCTGAATAGTTTCATTTTGGAGAATTTGTAATCCATTGTCGAGTAAATCTAATCTCATGAGCAAATCATCAGGAAGGCCTTTCTTATCTAAAAATAAAGAAATATAAGTCAGTCAACAGTCAACATTCAATGCCATGACAATAGATAAATTCCGTCAATATGGAAAAAGGAAACATATGCTGTTGGCAGTTTACTTGTTTTTAAATGACCTCAATAAGATTGAGTGTAACAAAGTTTCTCTTTGTTTTTCACTGAATGGAATCTCCCTCTGACACTGCAGAGGCACCGGCCACCCATTTTCTTCTTTAAACTCAGGGATGGTGCATGAGGGCTGACGAAATGCCAACATTATGCACTTGTTCAGAAAAGGGTGTAAGGATAAGCTGAGCGTTGACAAATCAGTCAGTTTAACTTTTACTGTAGAACTAATAATTTGGGTTAATTAGGGAGAGTCTTAAGGGAAATTCATGCTTAGCTAACTCGCTTAAGTTCTTTGAAGAGTTAACAGAGAGGGTTGATGAGATTAATGTCGTTGATGTGACATGTATTGAAGGTCTTTTGGAAGTCCATATAAGACTTTGCACACTAGACTTAAGAGAAAAGTTAGAACGTGTGGACTGAACGGGATAGTACTGACATAGATGCAAAATTGGCCAAGTGACAGCAAACAGAGAGTAATGGCTAGTGCATATATTTTTCAGGCCAGAGGAATGTTTGTACTGACATTGCCTAGGGGTCAGCATTGGGACCCTTGCTTTTCCTGATTTATATTAATCGACTAAGTTTTGGAGTACAGGGGGCCATTTCAACATTTGCGGACCATAATAAACTTGGAAGCATCATAAACTGTGAGGGGGATTTCATGTTTTAAGATTTTTTTCTTAAAAGACTAGAAGTACCATTAACCTAATGATATTGCTGGAGTAACTCATACTCTAAACCACAAAACAGAGCATTCCCCTTTTTCTTTTAGCGCAACTGAAAACAGTTCATGGATGTATCTTCCTTTAAACAGACAATCAACTTTTATGGAACCAGTCCAAGGGGATTCTGAGCTGCCACTGATTTACATCTATACTGATCCTTTCTCAGCCTGGGAACTTTCAATCTAACGTGCAATTCAATGTTTTTTTTCTCCCTGGCGATTCTTCCTTGATTACAAGCTAGGTGAATCTTCTAGACATTTTTTAAAACTAATGAATTTTGTCTTCTTAATCTCAACACAAATTGCCACCTATATTCCTGCCTGGTAAATCATAACACCTTACTGGCTAGAGCTGGACTCCCCTCTCTGGTATTCAAGCAGACTAATATTTTCTTGGGAATCTTTCCCTTCCCAAAGCCAATTCTATGGCAACCGCAATCATATGGGCCTTGTATCCACGTAGAAACATTGACTAGTTTTCCTTGAGATCCTCACACTCGCTTTTGTCTTGGAAGTAAACAAACAGTTCAAAGCACAACTTTTACAACCTCAAATTCTCCACACACTTTCCAATGGCTTCAGAGTTTCTGTTAGCACACAGGTCTTTGAGTATAAGCACTTTGCATCTTATTGGTAAAATTATCTGGGTCTCTGTTAATCTCTAACAATCGAACCACCCGGGGCTTTTGGGAGGCAGATTTCACAGCAGGTTACATGATCCTTGCATTTTTCCCCTAAGTTAAGGGTCCAAATCGTAATATTCTTATAAACCCAGTAATTGAGACCTCAGAGTCTTTCATGACCTGACCTCAGGCTGAACCAAAACTCTTCTGAAATGCTAACTAGTGTAATATAGGAACTTGAAGCAGAACAGGAGCTCAAACCATTTTGAAAAATTACACCCAGCTAGCTTAAAATTTCACCTTTAGCCACCAGGTAGAAGTTTATAGAGTGTTTGTGTTAGCTTGGGCCACATTCCCAGCCTTTAGTGAGGAACAGCAATTGCTCACAAACTTCATCGCCCATATATGATCTGAGGAAGGATCACCGGACCCGAAACGTTAGCTGTTTTTACCTTCACAGCTGCTGCCAGACCTGCTGAGCCTCCCCAGCAATTTTGTCTTTGTTCCTGATTTACAGCATCCGCAGTTCTTTCGGTTTTTATTGCTCAAATACTTCATCTGCTTCAGGCACGTCACAGCAAATTGGCAGAAATTGCTGGCCCCGATTCCTGAGAGATGCTAAACCTGCCTGATGGTGCACCGTTGCAGGGCTTACGTTTCCCGCACACCAGCTCAGGTACTCACACTGCAGCGGGATCACTTAGGAGGGACCATTTGTAACTGAGATTACAAGTGAGTAACAGCAGATAGTGGTAGCAGGGAGAGCAATGAAGAAGCTGAATCAGAGGCTCCAGTTCCACTCCCAGTTTCACAGAGACCCCAGAGAACATTGATGAAGAGGAGAATAACTGAGCAGCAGCAGACATGTGATGTATTTGACAGGGCTGCCAAGTGAATTCACCATGACTGTGGGGAGATTGGAGGAGTCTGCCTCAAACATGAGGAGAGGGTAAAGTTGTTGTGATGCCACTGAGATGCCCGTTTCCATGTTTACACTGGGCGAAGCCAAGCACTATCTTACCCTCTCATTAAATCAGTTTATATGTATCTTCAATATGGCTGTGCAGATTCTGAATGCCAACAAAGACTGTATCCATCAATATGATACCTCAGCCTTTTTCTGAAATTCTACATTCTGGTCCTAGATTCTCCCACAAGAGGCCCATACCTTTATACATCTACCCTGTCAAATCCCCTAACAATCTTACATTGTTCAATAAGGTAGCCTTCATTCTTCCAAACTCCATAAATACAGGCCCAACTTACTCAATCTCTCTACATAAGACAATCCCTGAATAGCTTCTCTGGACTGTCTCCAATGCTTAGATAAGGGAATCAACGTGGTTTATAGTATTCCAGCTGTGGTTTAACTGGCGACTTGTATATTTTTAGTAAAATTTCCCTTCTTGAAGAGGTAACAAAGAGGATTGATGAGGGCAGAGTGGTGGACATGATCTACATGGACTTCAGTAAGGCGTTTGACAAGGTTCCTCAGGGTATACTGGTTAGCAAGGTTAGATCACATGGAATAGAGGGAGAAATAGCTATTTGGATACAGAACTGGCTCAAAGGTAGAAGACAGAGGGTGGTGGAAGAGGTAACAAGGTGGGGAGCTGGATGAACACAGCAAGCCAAGCAGCATCAGAGGAGCAGGAAGGCTGACGTTTTGGGTCAAGACTCTTCTTCAGAAATGGGGGAGGGGAAGGGGGTTCTGAAATAAATAGGGAGAGAGGGAGAGGCGGATATAAGATGGATAAAGGAGAAGATAGGTGGAGAGGAGACAGACAGGTCAAAGAGGCGGGGTTGGAGCCAGTAAAGGTGAGTGTAGATGGGGAGTTAGGGAGGGGATAGGTCGGTCCAGGGAGAACTGATAGGTCAAGGAGGTGGGATGAGGCTAGTAGGTAGGAGATGGGAGTGGGGCTTGAGGTGGGAGGAATGGTTATGGAGGAGATAGTGGTGGTAGAGGGTTGCTTTTCAAACTGGAGGCCTGTGACCAGCGGTGTGCCACAAGGATCAATGCTGGGTTCACTGCTTTTTGTCATTTATATAAATGATTTGGATGTGAGCATAGGAGGGTTGGTTAGTAGGTTTGCAGATGACACCAAATTGGACGTGTAGAGAACAGCAAAAAAGGTTACCTTGGAGTACAACTGGATCTTGATCAGACATGCCAATGGGCAGAGAAGTGACAGATGGAGTTTAATTTAGATGAATGTGAGGTGCTGCATTTTGGGAAGGCAAATCAGGGCAGGACTTATACACTTAATGGTAAGGTCCTGGCAAGTGTTGCTGAACAAAGAGACCTTGGAATGCAGGTTCATAGCTTATTGAAAGTGGAGACGCAGGTAGATAGGATAGTGAAAAAGGTGTTTGGTATGCTTGCCTTTATTCTCCATTTAAATAATATACAGCTCGTCTCGTCTTCCTGCCGAAGTGCGTAACCTAAAATTTTCCCAGCTGGTATTTGCCACGGTTTTGCCCAGTTGCTTAACTTAGCTGTATCTCTCTGCTGACTGCGTCATTCTCAACACCTGCCTTCCCACCTGTGACCTCATCAAACCTGACTACAGTAGAGATTTGGGGGATTGGGGATAAGCTCATTGGGTCGAGAGGAAGCAGCTCTGCTCTTCGAGGGCCACAAGCAAGGCTTTAACTGATGGACCCAGCCTCTCGAGCCTCCTTTCACCAGCTGGATCTTTGAAGACCAGGGAAACCTGCTCAACTGCAGTCAAAGCCTTTTTTAAAGTAGAACATAGAACAGAGAATAGTACAACACAGTAGCAGGCAAAGCCCTTCTCAAAGGTTTCAAAAACCAAGTCAGAGAGTCACGCAGCATAGAAACAGACCCTTTGGCCCAACTGGTCCACACCAACCATGTTCCCAAACTAAACCAGTCCCACCAGCCTGCGTTTGGCCCATATCTCTCCAAACTTCTCCTAATCTTTTCAATATTGTAACGGTACTTGCATCTTCCACTTCCTCTGGCTGTTTATTCCACACATTACTAACTCTGTGTAAAAATGTTGCCCCTCATATCCTTTTTAAATCTTTTCCCTCCCACCTTAAATATATGCCCACTAGTTTTGAACTCCCCCACCCTAGGGAAAAGATGCTTGCTGCTCATCTTATCGATGCCCCTCTTGATTTTATGAACTTCTATAAGGTCACTCCTCAATCTCTTGTGCTCCAGTGAAAAAAGTCCCAACCTATCCAACCTCTCCTTATAACTCAAAACCTGCATTCCCAGCAACATCCTTGTAAATCTTTTCTGAATCCTCTCCAATTTAATAATATCCTTCCTATAAGCAGGGCAACCAGAACTGTACGCAGTGCTCCAAAAACGGCCTCACCAATGTACTGTACAACTTCAACGTGACATCCCAACTCCTACACTCAAAGGTCTGAGCAATTAAGACGAGAGTGCTAAATGCCTTCTTAACTATCCTGTCTATCTGTGACTCAAGTTCCAAAGAATTATGTGCCTGAACCCCTAGGTCTCTCTGTTCTACAACACCACCCAGGGCCCTACCATTAACTATATAAATCCTGCCCTTGTTTGTTTTACCAAAATGCAACACCTCACATTTATCCAAATTAAACTCCATCTGCCACTCCTCAGCCCATTGACCCAATTGATCAAGATCAATTGTAATCTTAGACTGTTTGCATAATGGCTCGTTCTCCCTCTCATAAGCAGCTTGTGTTTTTTTGAGAGAATTTGACAGTTCAGTGAAAGTTGTGGAGGGAAATGACTGCCTGGAATCAGATTGGTTACCCTCCCTCCATAAAGACAGGAAGTCAACAGCATTGTGCAGAAATCTGGCTCAGCACAATCTCTCAAACTGCATCAAACTCAAACTTCTGGTGGCTAACCAAGAGGCAGGATTGAAGAACTGCTTCAAACTGGGGACCGTCCTCATCATCAACCTCATGTAGAGGACAGATATATTCAACATATCCCCCTCCCATAAGATGAACATTTCCCCTGAATTATGAGAACAATTAATTACAAAACAAATAGGGCATGCTGCGTTCTTGAATCTTAGCTGTCTGTCTAGAATTTGTGGCTGACCTATTTCTTCAACTTGACGCTTGAGTTCCTCTTCTAGATTATCCACTCGGATTTTTAGATCTTGGTGCTTGGAAGCCAGTTGTGATAATTGATGCAGAGCAATTAAAGCTGCGCCTAGGCGTTGGCTTCCGGCCTTAAGTAAAGGGAGGGAAAGTGAATTATTGCTCCGATAGTCAAGAAATCCTCATCAGTGATTGTGCCCATCATCCACACACACACACACACATACACAGACACACAGTCACCAATATTTAAGCCAACATGTAATTCCATTTGTTTCACATCAGTACTTATAATTGAACCAATAATGACAATACCCTGACACAACTGCACATGGATTAAGTATTTTTCCATCTGCATTTACAAGAATCACATACTTACTTTCTCGTAAAATATACCGGTTCTGTTTTAACTGCGTTGTACGGAAGTTTGGAAATTAGGTGAGGGTAGCACCAACTAAAAACTGATCCCATATAAAAACTATGGCTCCAAGAGAAGATCAGATATTCTGCAGTGAGTAACTCACTTCCTGATTGCCCAAAACCTGTCCACCATTTACAAGGTACAGGTCAGGAATGTGATAGAATACTCTTCAATTACTTGGACAAACGTAGCTGTAACAGCTCTCAAGAAACCCAACACAATCTAGGACAAAGCAGCCCACTCGACTGGCCACTCCACCACTATCTTCAATATTCTCTCCCTATACCACCAACAGATAGTGGTAGCAGTGTGTACTATCTACAAGACGCAGTGCAGCAATTTGTCCAGGGTCCTTCAACATTACCTTCCAAACCCATGACCTCTACCAACTATAAGTTAACGGCAGCAGTTACACGGGAACACCACCAGCCGTAAGTTCTCTCCAAGTCACGGACCATCCTGACTTGGATGTGCATTGCCGTTTCTTCAGTGCCACTGGGTCAAAATGCTGGAACTCCCTGCCTCACAGCATTGTAGATGGATCACCCCAAAAGGACTGCTTACTACCATCTTCTCAAGGGCAAATTAGAGCCTAGCCAGCGACACCCACATCCCATGAAACGAAAACAAAAATTGTGGGACGTTCCACAGTTCTCTGTGACACACGTTCTGCAATCTTTATCTAAGGCAACAAAAGTTCATTGTTTCTCTTGATTTACAAAATACCGCTAATTCCACACACAGACGTTCAATCCCAACCAACCCAATTTTTGTGGAAAAGCGGATTGGATTTGAGTCCTTTTGGAGACCTAGTTTAAATCCAGTAGGCAAATGACACAAATGTTTCTGGTGGTGTTTATAAATAGAAAATATCTATTGTGGTTATAGCACATTGTCGTGGCGTTGCAGAGTACAGAGAGTAATGTTCCGAATGCAACTCTTGATTTTACTGATCTGAGACTGTCTGATATTGTCTGATAGATTTGAAATGGTACACTCCCTGCTAATTAAATCTGTTGCTTTGTTCAACATAAAAGCAAAAGAAGGCCTGAGTGGAACCAATGGCATGACTACAGCTTGCAAGAGCTAAAAAAAAATCAAAGGGCTTCGGTTGCAAGCTACTCGCTACTTCAACTTCTGGACCACAATTTCCTGGATTGTTTTTGATCATTTGCCGCCCAGCTGAAGTGTTTAATGATGAAGTGACCAGTGTGTGTAAGTGGGAAGTTTTGTAGCAGCGGCCTTTCCCCACCCTTCCCCAGAACCAGGAGGACAGTTCCTGGGAAAGTGAACGTTAGCAGAGCCAGCAATCCAAGGCGACTGCGCTTGTGGTTAAGTGGATGGGAAATATGGGCTGGGGAGGCATTCTTTTTCCTTCCAGCCCCTGCAGAAAATATTGCCAGAAACGAAACATGAATTCACCGGGGCCTCTCCTAGATACGATACTGGCAAGCCTAGCACTGGGTGACATTGCCGTCATTAGATTAACAATGTCAGGCCCCAACATGTAGTCCTGGAGTGGAGGGGAGCAGTCTCAATGCTGATAGAAACACATTTAAAATGGCTGCAGGCACCATCGGCTGTAAATAAAACATTTTCGTGGCCTGACTGCTTTTTGGCTTCATTTCATCCTGGCTGAATTCAGGCCTTATCGAACTGAACTAATTTGTTAAACCCCTTTCATAATCCAAAACCAGCCTGATCACATTGGTTGTTAGTGATTAGTTTAGTTGGAAGGAGGGGGTGCTCATGTTGTATTAAAAAAAGTTTCTATTTGTTTTACATAAATTATTGTCGACATAATTGGTTCACTTTTATTATCATGGGACGTAATCATATTACAAAGCCACCAGTTACAACAAACATTTATTATTAGCTCAAGTATACCAACTTTAATTCTTCAACTGTGTACACTAATCCAACTCCTTCAAGCCAATCACAATAGGCCGAAGTTAGCTCAATGGTCACTCAGTATTTCAAAGATTGAGATGTTCTATTAATGCTATTCAACTAAAGTATACATTTACCATAATTTAAATAAAAAAGTAAACACAATTATTCTACACACTCTGCAAGCTGAATTGTCTGAGGCGTTGGTTCTTCTGGACCACTCTGATGCACAGCATGGAACCACAGATCAAATTTAAATCATTACTCTTGTTAATCTACTTATGCCTTAGGCTGTAAATACAAACAGCTTCTGACTTGAACTAATCACGTGGAATGGGAAAAGTGAGTTCTGTGTTAGATACACTTCCACTGAAGTCAAACAAAATGAAGTCAGGAAGGACGTGGAATCGGCCTTTGGATCAAATGTTTTAGGATATCACTCTTCGTCAAAATGACCTCTTTGACATTCTGTTTTGGAAACTCTCCACTGATGTGACATCAGCCTTTTCCACATTACCAGAAGCACAAAATTCCAAGACGCCAAAGCAGCAAGTGTGTGAACTGATTGACAGGGTTCACAACTCACCGGGGGCAGCACTGTGGCCTTACAGCGCCAGGGACCAAGGTTCAATTCCAGCGTCAGGAGACTGTCTGTGTGGAGTTGGCACGTTCTCCCCGTGTCTGCGTGCATTTCCTCCGGGTGCTTCGGTTTCCTCCCACAGTCCAAAGATGTGCAGGTTAAGTCGATTGGCCATGCAGTATTGCCCATAGTGTCCGGGGGTGTGCAGGCTAGGTGAGTTAGCCATGGGATATGCAGGGTTACAGGGATAGGGTAGGGAAGGTGGGTCTGGGTGGGACACTCTTCAAAGGATCAGTGTGACTTGATGGGCTGAATGGCCTGCTTCCACACTGTAGGGATTCTATAAGTGAAATGCAGACTATAACAGGATATCCCTTATTGTAGGTTTATTCTTCAATACTCTCCTCCTCCACCTGCTTTATGTGACTTCATTAGTAACAGTCAATCTTTTAATATTTCATTGTAAAATCTAAAAAGGAATAAGCAATTCTAGCCGACTTTCCATCATACATTTCAAACACACTTGGAAAAGAAAGCATTTCCGATTTCGGAAAGTTGAAGCGTTACACACAGCAGATCACTGAAGAAGCAGAATAGAACAAGATTTGACAGCACTGAGATGTCAGCTGCGACTGAGGGCTCTGCAAGTTGGACAGCCATGAGTTGTCAGTGTTGTAAAAGAATTTGAAAGGGAGAAAGCACAACTCGCAAGAATTTGGGACATTCTTTGAAGCTTGTACCATTACCATGCAATATAATCCCATAAAAGACGAATGATTTCAGAGCCAAGAAACTCTATTTTCTTCCATTAAACCTACCCATATTAATTTGATGACAACTCCGACCCATTCATATCATAGAATTCTTATAGTCCAGAAGTAGGCCATTGGGCCCATTGTGCCTTTGCCAGCATCCCACTCCATTCCATGCTCTTGTTTTTTTTTCCATAACACTGCACATGGGTCCTTTTTCAAACAACCATCCGTTTTGAATGTCTCGAACAAACCTGCCTCCTCTCACACTCTCGGACAGCGTATTCCAGGACGTACCCACTTGAGTGAAAAAGCTGTTCCTCAGGTCTTCATTGCTTCTTTCACAAATTACTTCACATCGGTGACCTATTGGTCTTGATCCTATCGGGCGTGGTGACATTTTCACCATATTTAATCAGTCCCGGCCACCCCGATCTAGAATACTTCAACCAGTTGCCTTCATAGCCCTTGCTTCTCCAAGGAGATCAGTCCAGTCCATCAAAGCTATTTTGCAGGTTCTAACCTGACTTTGATGAACTCTCACTGCCTTCCTTCGGGAGGACTTTAATCCAGAACTGGCCGAGACTCTGGAGAGAAATCAAAGAGGGAGAAACAGTGGAAAACTCAGAGCACACTGAGTGCTGAGAAAGCACGCACTTCTTAAAACAATTACCTCTTCCATTAGAAGGATAAATACTGAAGCAAGTGGAGGCATCCTGGATTGAAGGACTGGCACCTCCCGGATCAAGTTATTGTTTGGAAAGGGAAGACAGAAGTAGTGGGTGGAATGGTCACCCCGTTTTCTTCATGATGCCAGATTTGCGGAGGGCGTAGCGGGGGGTAAAACACACCCTCAGTTATTCTCTAAGGCTTGACATAGGTTTTCCTTAAAGCAGCCACAGTGTTCCTTTAGTTTCCATGTAGATCCTTTGCTGATTTTCCTGTATATCCATGTAAACCCATATCAGACATTCCTGGTACGTAAAATGATGTACTGCACAATGTGAGACATTACAAAGGAGTCAGATTTCATTTTAGTGGATCAAGACAATTGTCTATTGGCAAAAAGTCACAGACTTCTTAAGACTACAAAAGCAGACATGATAGTTTTGTTAATCAGAAAACACAAATAAAACCTACAGAAAATATTTTACTAAAAAACCTAACATGATACAATTTCCCAGCATGGCACATAAATATGTTACAAAACTACAGTCTGCCAAAGTAGATATAGAGGGCCTGAAATGATTCAGCTGCCTTCCCCTTCATGGTGAACAATTCATACGTAGTGTCATACAATCCCTACAGTGTGGAAAGAGGCCATTCATCCCATTGTGTCTGCACTGACACTCTGAAGTGCATCCCACCCGGATGTAGCCCACTAGCCTATCCCTGTAACCCTGCACTTCCCATGGCTAACTCACACATCCCTGGACACTGTATGCGATTTAGCATGGCCAGTCCACCTAACCCGCACATGTGTGGACTGTGAGAGGAAACCCACGCAAGCACGGGGAAAATATGCAAACTCCACACAGACAGTTGCCTGAGGCTGGAATCGAACCTGGGTTCCTGGTGCTGTGAGGCAGCAACGTTAACCACTGAGCCACTGTACTTGCAGGCAGCGTGCTATTTAGTTTACTTTTCCATCAGTCATCCTACAATAGCACATTCACATTTTAGGAGTGTTCCTTTATGTGAGCTGGAAAGAATCTTGGTGTGATCCAATGTTTGGCATTGGTAAAAGATTCTATTCATTTTAAAGGTACAGCATTTACAGGCTAGTGGTAACAATGAGATGACAAGATATATATCCAATCGCTTTTTACAGTCTGTGCTGAGCTGGTTTTCCTTTGATAGGCCTTGCTGGTTCAAAAGGCATGCCACAATTTCCACGTAAAGTACTTACTTTCACTTAAGGGAATGTTGATTGTCGTCTTGGCAATAGATAACTCCCAAAAAATAAGCAAAAGGTCAGAAGACCATCTCTGACCAGCTAGTTAGTCAGCCTGAGGCACTGACAGGAGTTCAGTCTAACATCATCAGAGAGAGGCAGTAACAGAAGGCATGGCCAAATGACTTATAAATGTGTTCAACCTGGTAAGTGGCACAGTAAATGGCTATTTTAATATAGCATAGAGAGAGGAGGATAATTTGTTGAAACTCCTATATGGAGGCTCTGTGGTTAGCACTGCTGCCTCACAGCACCAGGGACCTGGGTTCAGTTCCACCCTCGGGGGACTGTTTGTGTGGAGTTTGCACATTCTCCCTGTGTCTGTGTTGGTTTCCTCCCACAGTCTAAAGATGTGCAGATTAGGTGGATTGGCCATGCTGAATTACCTATAATGTGCAGGATAGGGGGCATGGGTCTGGGTGGATGCTCTTCAGAGGATCATTGTGAACTCAATGGGCCAAATAGCCTGCTTCCACACTGTAGAGATTCTATGATTCTATCATTTAAAGTATTATATCAGTATGGACCAACAAATGGGACAGTCCACTTTGTTGATTTGTCACTCGCTTCAAGTCAGGTTTTCAGTGCAGAATGTGTGTGCAAGTCCTATCCTTGTGGCTTTCCTTCATAAAATATCAGTCTGAATGATAGACTGCCACTCTGCCAGCTTTATAGTCAGTTTACATGGCCTGGCCTGTTTGTTTAAATAACCATTAGCTGTCACAGGGATGTTTATAATTCAAATTCACAAAAGAACATAAACCTTCAACTGTCCAAACTTCAACAAATAATATCAAAAACAAGGATTTTTTTAAAAACCATTTTGTTGCATCCTACAGACAATGTGACAGACTGAACACAGAATTATTAACTTAAAATAATTATTATAGACAGAGTGGCCTTGCATACCGGTTTGTCACTTTCTCCTTCGTCTGGCGAAGCCATTTCATTCTGAAGATTGAGTGAAGTAATTTTTGTATCAAACTCAAGCTAAGAATAAAAGATAGAAAAAAGGTTAAATTTAATTATTGATAGCAAGCAGCTCTGATTCTAAATTAGTGATCGTTATTTTTGCACAGGTCTCAGAAAGGCACTCTATTTTTAATTCTGCCAGATGACATTGTGACATGCAAGACCCTAGTATAAGTGGTCTACACCTTTCTCTCTTTCTCTCTCTGTATGTCCATTACTTCACAGTCGGCCTGTTAGCGAGCCAGTCAGTCAGTTAGCCAACTATGTATGTAATCTCATGAAGCATATAACCCACTAAAAGTTAAATAACTTGAACTAGTCTTTTGCTAATCTCATCAAACTCTTCTCAATTCCAAATTTCAATCCCCCAATCTTGTTCAGTACCTCAGGGTCTGAAACTATGTTTAGGGTTAAACAATCACAATTACAATCAGTTATCATAGCAGTGCTCTCTAAAGCTCCCACAGTGTGTCTGAAAATGCAACACTCGCAAGGATTGTTAGCCTCAACCATGACCCAAATCCTTTACTCACCTCTTTGTTCAACATTGTCTGCAGAACATTCCACTCAACAAGATTTCTTCCATCCGGAATATTATTCAATTGATCCACGATGCCATTCTAATCAGAGGAAATCACAGGATTTTGTTACTAAGAAATCACAGAAAATGTCAATCAACTTCAAATTCATGGTCACTGAAATCATGTGGCTATCGAAGTCCCTTGATTACCTTCAAAATCAGACAACAGATTGCAAGGAAATGAGTCTGGAGAGAAAATTAATGAATACCAGGTCTTTTGTTCCATCTGAACACTGATTTCTCTGAATTGATAGTAAGGTCGTGGCTTGAAGAATAGCCCTTATGTAATGGAGTAACATGCTGCCGTCTGATGCCTTCACCCCATTTAAACTTGCTTTAATGTCTTCAGTGAAGGAAATGGGAGCAATAAAGCACACATGGCTCCCGTACATTGGTGAATCTCACTGAAAACTATGCAGAGTTCAAAAACGAAATGAGTGAAGTGTCTACTCCTGTGGATGCAGCCTGCAACCTTCTCCTAAGCGTCAGTAAATTTGAAGAGAGAAGAATGGACAACAAGGGACCATTCAGTCCCTTGAGCCTGCTCGCCATTCAACAAGATCATGGCTGCTGTCTGTTTTGAATTCCACATAATCTTTGATCCCCTTTTGTAATAAAGGATAACGTCCCACTAACCTGCTTGATATTGTGATACACCTGCATGTCGATATTTCACGACTCACGCACTCCCAAATTCCCCGGTACCTCCACATTCTGCAGTCATTCTCCTCTGAAGCAATGCACTGCTTTCATTCTTCCTGCCAAAGTGAATAATTTCACATCTTTCCACATTATATTCCATCTGCCAGATTTTTGCCCACTCACTCAACCTGTCTGTATCCTGTTGCAAATACCCTTGTAACTTCTTCACAGCATACTTTCCTATATATCGTTGTGTTGCCTGCAAATTTGCCTTTGTTCCCCTCATTTAAGACATTGACACAAATTGTAAAAGTTAAAGCCCCAGGACAGACCCCTGCTGGCACATCCTGCTAATAAAACAGATTCATTTATGCACACTTTTTCCTGACAGTCCCTAAATCTCTTACCCAGGTTAATGTGTTACCTCCTACACCATGAGCTTTTATTTTCCGCATTAACCTTTGATGTGGCAGTTTATCAAATGCCTTCTGGAAATCCAAGCCAACATTATATCTAAATAAAAACTAAAAAAACTGCAGATGCTGTAAATCAGGAACAAAAACAAAGTTGCTGGAAAAGCTCAGCACGTCTGGCAGCATCTGTGAAGGAGAAAACAGAGTTAACGTTTCGGGTCTGGTGACCCTTCCTCAGGACTGAGGAACTTTTCTCCAGTAGGTCTAGATGCTGCCAGACCTGCTGAGCTTTTCCAGCGACTTTGATTTTGTTCCAACATTATATATACCTGCTCCTCTTTATCCAGGTCACATGTTACTCCTTCAAACAAGTTATTCATATGTTGGTTAAACATGATTTTCTCTTCAAGAAACCATGTTGACTCTTCCTGATTACATTGAGTTTTTTTCCCCCAAACGTGCAGCTATAAGCTTTTTAAAAGATTGATTCTCACCGCTTTTCCATAACAGACATTAAGCTAACTGGCCAGAGATAGTAGGAACTGCAGATGCTGGAGAATCTGAGATAACAAGATGTAGAGCTGGATGAACACAGCAGGCCAAGCAGCATCAGAGGAGCAGGAAGG
>JAHRHZ010000022.1:45899329-45924256 GCA_024137785.1 Ginglymostoma cirratum
ACCCTTTTTCTGAAGAAGGGTCTAGGCCCGAAATGTCAGCCTTCCTGCTCCTCTGATGCTGCTTGGCCTGCTGTGTTCATCCAGCGCTACACCTTGTTATCTCTTTAAGCTAACCTGCCTATAGTTTCCTGTTTTCTCCCTTCTCCTCTTCTTAAAGAGCAAGGTTAATAATTGCACTGTCCAATCTGATCGGACTTTTTTCCTGAATCAAAGCAACTTTGGAAAATTAACACCAATGCATCTATCACCTCATTAGCCTATACTTTGTGAGGAAGTCCACCAGAACCTGGACACTTGTCAGCCCACAGCTTCATCAATTTGTAAGACCATGCAGATTTCAGACTGGTCATTACTAATAATCAGTCTGTGGGCTGAAGTAGTACAATATCAACCGATCTGAATTTTAATGTTTGGCCAAGTTAAACATCATTTTTTGATTATTCAGTTCTGTGTGCTTTCATCCAAGAAATTCCTGATTTTCCTTTATATAGTTTATCTACATCGCACGTCATTTGTCCCGATATCTGAATGAGATTTATCCTTTGCAATCAGACAAGGCCAGCACCTATGGGGGGGGTGCATCACTGAACGCAATGTTTTGCATTCTGAATGGTGGGACTCTGGAAAGTGCTGGAGATCAGAGGAACTTTGGCATGTATATCCATGGATCCCTGAAAGTAGCAGGGCAAGTAGATAAGATGGTTAAAAAGGCATATGGGATAGTTGGCTTCATTTACAAAGACAGACGATGCAAGAGCAAGGATTTATACTGAACTGTATGAAACACTAGTTACTGTGGTTAGTTGGCTCACCAAGCTGGTTCGTTAGTCTGCAGACGTTTCATTACCCTGCTGGGAACATCATCAGTGTAGCCTCCAGTGAAACGCTGTTGGGTTTTCCCACCTGATATTCAAACTCTGGTGTCCGTTGAGCTGGATTATCTCACTTCCGGTTTTCCTTCGCAATGAAGTGTACATGGAGTCTAGCTCTACGTGTTTATTGATGGCTTTTTTAGTGGAGTACCAGGCCTCTAGAAATTCCCGTGCTTGTCTCTGTTTGGCCTGTCCTAGGATCCTGATATTGTCCCAATTGAACTGGTGGTTTTCCTTATCTGTGTGAATGGGGCCGAGTGAGTATTGGTCATGTCTTTTTGTTCTCCACCAAGAAGGCCATCAATAAACACGCAGAATTAGACCCTACATATACACCACTGCGAAGAAAAACCTGAAATGAGGTAATCAACTCCAACGGACACCAGGAATTTAAATATCAGGATACTGCCTGGGCTGTGAGGAAAGGATAGACTGGGGTTGTTTTCCTTGGAGCAGCAGAGGGTTGAGAGGGGACATGGTAGAGGTTTATAAGGTTATGAAGGGCATAGATTTTTCTATTAGTAGAAGGGTTGTTAACCAGAGACATAGATTTAAGGAAAGAGGTGAAAGGATAAGAGGAGAGTTGAATTTTTTTTCAGTCAGAGGGTGGTGGGAGTCAGAGACTCAATGCCTTAAAAGGTGTTTGAGTCAGAAACTCTTGTAACATCCAAGCAGTATCTAGTAGTATCTGGCTATGGGTCAAAAACTGGAAAATGGGATTAATGTAGTCAGATCTTTGTCGACTGGCGTAGACAGAATGGGCCAAATGGCCTCCTTCTGAGTTACAATCATCAATGAGTCCAGACTTGATATCTTGACAAACATTGAAGCATTAAAAATGTGTGCTTGTTTCAATACAGACAGAAGAGCAAATTGCAAAGTGCTGTTCCTGAGAGATATGTCAGTCCCTGCATGCTGTCTGCAATGGCTCAATTCTTACTTTGAAACTGAGGTACATAATTCATTCAAAATATAGGCTTCATTTCAAATAATACTGGAAGGGTTGGTGAGCATTCCCTGAGCAGTAAGGTCTTTGAACAAGCTGAAAGCAATTTAGAATACTGCCATTCTTCTTCAGCTTTGCCACACGAGAAATAGAGGCTTTGTAGTATGTGCTTTAGCTCTGCTGAACTGAATTTCTTTTTAAAATTAAAAAAAAAACCGCAGATGGAACAAACAGGTTAGACTTGGCTTCATGTGAAATTGCACAGCATAGCTTCTACTAACTTCAACAGTTCCACACTGACGAAAAACCCATTATTGCAGGTTCAGTGCATACAAATCTTCAGAAATATGACAGAGGGAAACCAGAGAGTTATAGGTCAGTTGTTGGCAGATCACCAGGGGAAGTAATTAAGGATGAAGTAGCTGAACGCCTTTCAGCTGATCAGAGGGAGCCAGAGTAAATTTATAATGAGTCCGTCGAGCTCAACAAACCTGATGAGATGTTTTTGAAGGGGTGGCTCAAGTTTCAGACAGGACAATGTATTCAGATGGAAGGCATTTCAAAAGGGCCTCGTGAGAGGCTGTTAGCTAACATTGAAGCTCATTGATTTGAAGGCATATTATTGATGTGTTAGGAAATGGGCCAAGGGGAAGTAGACAGAGCACTGCAATAAAGGAAAGGACTCTAACTCACAGAATGTGATTAACGAAAGCCAACAGTTATCTGCTCAACTATTCACTCAATTCATCAACAACTTTATCAGAACTAAAAGCGACATATACAAGTTTGTAGATGGTGCAAATAGACAAGTAAAATTAATTTCGCCTGTTCATATCTCTGTAATGGGCAAAATCTAGAGCAAATGGATTTCAATGTAGGCAAATGTGAGGCAATCTACTTTGGATCTAAAAAGAAAGGTATTGCGAATAGACAGGAACAGTGGAAATTCAAAGAGATTGTGACTTTGCGAAAATAAATCACTGTTATGAACAATGGACAGAATATACTCAAAAAGTCCAATGGATTGCTGGTCTTTCTATCCAGTGTAATCAAGAGGAGTAGGAGTCATGCTTCAGCTATACAGTGCATTGTTTGAATGACAGCCTGAAGTGTTGTGAGCAGCTGTGAACATCACACCTCAGGAGGAACCACTGATCTTGCAGGAAGTGCATCGTATTTTTACCAAAACCTATACCTGGACTTAAAAGCAGAGATGACACAAATTGGGTTCCCTGGAATTTAGAAGTGCACAGGGTGAACTAATCAAAATTTTCAAGATGTTAGGGTGAACGGGTGGGATAGCTGATGAAAACTAGTTCAGCAATTTGGAGAAAGCAGGATTAGGGAGAGTAGGGTATTCAGCAATTGGAAAACAAGCCACAGCTTATGGCTGAAGCTTGCATAGGCTGTCCAACTATGACCACATATAAAATGTTACCCAAGTATGACTGAAATAACCATCATCCTTTGGGAAAATTAGGAACAGAGATCGGCAACAAATTTTCCCCAAACTTGCTGAACTAAGGAGGTTTGTGAAGTAATTTCTTTTCATAATAAAGTCAGTCATTGTTGTCAAGGGAGAATAAAAATGTTATTAAGCAGAAAAAGCTCTGGTAAACAAGCCTTATGTCTGTCATCATCAGAGTCTCGATAAGCACATCTAAATTAGAAGCTGACAAACTTCAAATCCGGAAGATCGTGTGAACTCCATTGATTTGATCTGAATTGAGCCAAGGAATAGTGGAATGTAAGGGACAGCCCCCATCATGGCAGATGTTGATTCAGTTTTAGCAATATTAATGAAAGACTGTAACTTTAGAATGTCAGTACTATATGGCAACGGTATCAATCAATAAACAATACAATCAATGCCAAAGTGACCATGTAGGCCCGTAGGTGTAACTCTCCTGAGAACACAGCGTGCTCCATCGCAAGAGGGAATTAAATGGACTGCCTTGCAAAACAGTAGTAGTAGTGAAGATTTTAGTGGTAAACTGAAGGCTTTGTAGTGCGATCTCATAATATCTGCAATTCTCAGGTCAGAACTGGTAAAATTTGTTGAGACTAAGGAATAACATAAAGGAGCACAAACTAAAAGTGAGAATTAGACCTCTCAGAAGGTGAATTAGAAAACACTTCAACATGGAAAGGGTGGGAGTATTTTCAAACTCCCTCACAAATAGATGAATTTTAGCCTAAGGTATTCAGGGATATGGAACAAAGACGGAACACATTTGGAACACATGACTTAGGAGCAGTGGAGGCTATTTATCCATTAAGCCTGCCCCACTATTTGACAAATCGTGGCTGATGTGACAGGGGCCTCTGCTTTCTTACCTATTCCCTTAGGTTTTTACTATCCAAACAGACCGAGTTAAGTCACAAAACAACCACAATTTCATCAATGGCTAAAGGAGATTGGGAGAACAAAATGCTCTAGTCCTGTTCCTATTCCCATCTATTAATCAACGGCCAAGGGACCACACAAACCGTTTCACGCTACACTGAACACAAAAATAGGACAAAACACTTCATAACGCTTCGTGCGCTAGGAAATTATGGGGGAAGGGATTTTTTTTAAGTCTTATCACATCTTTTAACTTAGCCAAATAGAAACCTTCAAGGTATGGAACACATTCTAGATTGAGCATCATTTTTACTCATATTACAAAATGCTCTGTAGTTACGCAATTTAATCTCACTTAGCTATTCCCCTTTGAATATCAATAATAGGACAGTTCTTATTCATAACTTACCAGTTTGCGAGACATTTCCTCTGAATTTTGTGCTTTGCTTTGGTTTGCCTATGGATACAAAACATTTTCGATTAAGATTTATGAAAGATAAAACAGTAAGACGTAATTTCTAAATTTGCCCACAGAAATGGAATATTGTGGTATTGTTAGAAAAGCAGGCATGGAGCAGTTCCATGAGGAAGCAGCTTCAGAAGATGCTGCCGATTAAGGGCATCTAGCCTTGAATTTACTCAATGACAAAGTCAGGAGGAAGCCCCCTTTAAGAAAAATACTGCACCTTCCAATGCTCTGCAGAGGGAGTTAAATAGGGATCACTGACGCAAACATCCATGCCCAGAGAGTGCAGTGATGCATTCCATGAAGCCTGCCTACACCTTCAGTCCTGGGAAAGGCAGGATCTTCCACTTTAGAATTATAGAATCCCCACAGTGTGGTAGCAGGCCATTCAACCCATCAAGTCCACACTGACCCTCCAAACAGCATCCCACCTGGACCCATCCCTCTAATCCTGCCTTTCCCATGGCTAATCCACACAATTTACAGATCCCTGGACACTAGGGGCAATTTGGCAGAGCCAAACCACCTAACCTAAAAGACTTGCATTGATTTAGTGCCTTAAATTATCTCAGGTCCTCCTATAATGTGTCTCAGGCACATTATAGTCTGTTGTGTACTACTGAAGGATACTCATTGTCAGAATGTAGGACAAATGTCACTCAGTCAATGCAGCACAGTCCAACTTGATAATGAACAAGTTATTTTTGATTATAGAAATTGGATGAGAGATAAATATTAGCAAGAATTCAGAAAACACACAATAGGAAGCACAAATACTTTTCTAACTTGACAGTAGTCTTCTACAGTTCAGTCACCTGGGGGTCAACATGAAAAACCATTACTCTTCTTGTTTAATATGAATGCCCGGGACCCGGAGGTCAGAGCTTTAAAATAAATGAGATAAGACTTAAGAGTGGAGTGAGGATACTCAGGGAAGGCTAGGATTTGGCTACACAACCTGAAATACTGGGCAGAATATTCCAGGAGGTGAGGAAGGAGATGGCAGGCTGTGAGGTATTGAGTTAAGAGTATATAAGGAATTGAGTAAAGGTAACTACATGGCAGTGAGGAACGTTCCCTGGTATCTGTGGTGGCAGAGAATGGGCAGCTGAGAGCAGGCTAAATGGAGGAGATTGGAGCCCCAGCAAGCACTCATCAAAGACTGTTTAACTTTATCCTTCATTTTTCTAGTTTATATTAAGAAGGACTTTAATGTTAATTATTACCACACTTCGTTATTTTTCTATTTATTCTATGAAGGTCTGTCACGCTTAACTTTTTAAACTGTTTCTTTTACTACTCTGTACCTTGAGTTTTTGTACTTGTGACGTGGAGGGGCAGGTGTTGGACTGGGGTGGACAAAGTCAGAAGTCACATGACACCAGGAGATAGTCCAACAGATTTATTTGAAAACACAAGCTTTTGGAGCGTAGCCCCTTTGTCAGGTGAAGTGAGAGAGAAAAACACAGAACACAGCATTTATGGGCAGAGAGAGGTCAAGGGGAGGGAGATCGATGACCATACAAATAGCGTGAGTGGCGTGTCAAATTGTAAGTCTCTGCAGGTGGCCAAAAGTTGGAGTTGTTGGTTGGTACGCCGAGCTGACTGGCTTTCACGCAAACATTTCGCCCCCTTCTAGGTGACTTTGTCAGTGCTGTGTAGCCTCCGTTGAAGCACTGTTGTTCTGTTCCACTCTGAATTTATATGATCCGGTCTGTCATGATGGGAAGTCTTGTTTCCAGTTTTGTACCGGAATATTGCAGTTGATCAAAAGTGTTAGATAGTGTGAGTGAAGCGTCAACAGCTGAATAACAAGTGAAGGGATGACCTATTATCCATATAAATGAGGCAGAGAGATAATTACAAATATTAAAAATAAGGTCGTGCTGGAAGCAAACCAAATGACTGGAATAACATGATAGGTATAAGAGTCGCGTGCCAAGGGTCTAACCAAGGTAATAAGTAATCCAAAACTGTACAAACTAATTAAGGTAGAGAGATCATAACAATTTATCAAGATGATGGTGACAAAACAGGATGGTGAGGAAGATTTTACAGTTACAGGACAGTGCGGTGGGGTCACCTGTAGTGCGACATGAACCCAAGGTCACGGTTGAAGCCGTTTTCATGGGTACGGAACTTGGCTATCAGCCTCTGCTCGGTGACTCTGCATGGTTGTGCAGCACAAAGGCCACCTTGGAGGATGTTTACCTGAAGATCGGGGGCTCAACGTCCCTGACCACTGCAGTGTTCTCCCACTGGGAGAGAACATCCCTGTCTGGCGATTGTTGCGCTGTGTCCATTCATCTGTTGTTGTAGTGTTTGAATGGTTTCGCCAATATACCATGCCTCGGGCCCTCCCTGCCTGCAGCATATGAGTTGGACAACACTGGCCGAGTCACATGAGTATCTGCTGCGCATGTGGTGTTCCCATGTGTGATAGTAGTGTCCATGTCAATGATCTGACATGTCTTGCAGAGGTTACCATGACAGGGTTGTGTGGTGTTCTGGTCGATGTCGTCCTGAAGGCTGGGTAGTTTGCTGTGAAAAATGGTCTGTTTAAGGTGTGGTGGTTGTTTGAAGGTGAGAAGTGGAGATGCGCGGATGATCTTGGCGAGGTGCTCGTCATCATCGATGACATGTTGAAGGCTGCAAAGAACATGGCATAGTTTCTCTGCTCCAGGGAAGTACTGGATGACAAAGGGTACCCTATTGGTCGTATCCTGTGTCTGTCTTCTGAAGATGTCATTGCAGTTTTTTGCTGTGGCATGCCGGAACTGGTGATCGATGAGCTGAGCATCGTATCCCGCTCTTGTAAGGGCATCCTTCAAAATCTTTAGGTGTCTGTCGCATTCCTCCTCATCTGAGCAGACCCGGTGTATGCACAAGGCTTGTCCGTAGAGGATGGCTTGTTTAATATGTTTAGGGTAGAAGCTGGAGAAGTGCAGCATCGTGAGGTTATCCATAGGCTTGCGGTAGAGTGAGGTACTGAGGTGTCCGTCCCTGATGGAGATGCGTGTGTCCAAGAACGCGGCTGATTCTGAAGAGTAGTTCATGGTGAGTCTGATGGTGGGATGAAACTTGTTGATATCACTATGTAGTCATTCCAGTGATTCCTTGCCCATGAGTCCGAAGGAAGAAAATGTCATCAATGTATCCAGTGAATATCATCGGTCGGAGGTCATGTGCAACATAGAAGTCTTGCTCAAAATTGTGCATGAAAATTTTGCTGTATGGGGGTGCAAATCTGGTTCCCATGGCTGTTCTGTGTGTCTGGACGAAGAATTGTTTGTCGAAGGTGAAGATGTTGTGCTCAGGATGAAGCAGATGAGTTGTACGATGGCATCTGGAAATTGGCAGTTTTTGATACTGAGGTCTGAGGCTGTTGCAGCTATACCGTCCTCGTGGGAGATCCTGGTGTCGAGTTCCATAACGTCCATTGTGACGAGGAATGTTCCTGGCTCAACTGGTCCGTAGGTGCTGAGTTTCTGTAAGATGGTGCCATATGTGGTGATATCAGACACTTTTCATTGTACTTCTGTACTTCTGTACCTGAGTACACGTGACAATAAAATCAGAAGCTAAAACAGAAGACTTGAGGGAGGAGCTGGCCACAATGAGGAGCGTGAAGCAGCAATGGCAGGGGTTTCTGGGGGTAATTTGGGAGGCACAGCAGAAATTCATCCCAAAAACAACGCAACATACTTAGGGGAGGACAAGGTAACCATGGCTAACAAGGAAAGTCCGGGACAGCATAAAAGATAAAAAAAAGCACACAGTGTGGTGAAGGTTAGTGGGAAGCCAGAGATTTGGGAAACCTTTATAAACCAGCAAAGGGTAACTAAAAAAGAAGCAGTAAGTGGGGAGGAAATGAAATATGAGGGTAAGTTACAGAGTAATATAAAAGAAGATTCTTTTAAATGTATAAATAGTGAATACAAAGGCAACAGCGGTCATTGGAACGCTAGAAAATAAGGCTGAAGAAGTAGTAATGGGGAACAAAGAAATGGTTGAGGAATTGAACAGGTACTTTGCATCAGTTTTCATGGTGGAAGACACCAGAAGCAGAACAAAACTTTGAAAGAGTCACAGGGCAGAGGTGAGTGTAGTGGGCTATCACTAAGGAGAAGGTGCTGGGGAAGCTGAATGGTCTCAAGGTGGGTAAATTACCCAGACCAGATGGACTTCACCCCAGAGTTCAGAAGGAGACAGCTGAGGAGATTGTAGAGGCATTGCTGGTGATCTTTTAAGGAATCTTTGGAGTCGGGGAGGGTCCTAGAGGACTGAAAGTGGCTAATGTAACACCCTGTTTAAGAAGGGCGGGAAGCAGAAGACAGGAAACTATAGGTTGGTAAGATTTCAGAATCCATTATTAACGATAAGATTGTGGGTGGGCATGGTAAAATAGAGCTCAGTTGGCACAGTTGAGGAAGTAATGAGCAAATCAGACAAAGGAGAGCCAGCAGACATGATCTATTTGGATTTCTAGAAGGCCTTGACAAGGTGCTGCACAGGAAGCTGCTGAATAAAATAAGAGCCCATGGTATTAGGGGCAAGGTTCTGGCATGGATAGGGGATTGAATGATTGCAGAAGGTGAAGAGTAAGGATAAAGGGGCCTTTGACAGTATGACAGCTGGTGATTAGTGGAGGTCCACAGGGGTCAGTTTAGGGACCTCAACTATTCACATTAAGCATTAACAGTCTGGATGAAGGAACTGAGGGCATTGTGGCTATGTTTACTGCTGACACAAAGATAGGTGGAGGGAGCAGGTAGTGTTGAGGAAGTGTGGAGGCTGCAGAAGGACTTGGACAGGCTAGGAGAACAAGCAAAGAAGTTGCAGATGGAATACAATGTGGGAAGGTGTGAGGCTTGATAGGAAGAATAAAGGTACAGACTATTTTCTAAATGGGGAAAGTCATTGGAAATCTGAAGCACAAGGGAACTTGTGAGTCCAAGTTCAGGATTCTCTGAAGGTTAATAAGCAGGTTCAGTTGGCAGTTACGAAGGCAAATGCAATGTTAACATTCATTTCAAGAGGACTAGAATACAACAGCAGGGATGTGCTGCTGAAGCTGTATAAGGCTCTGGTCAGACCGCATTTGGAATATTGTGAGCAGTTTTGGGCCCCATATCTAAGGAAGGATGTGCTGGCCTTGGAGGGGGTCCAGTGGAGGTTTACAAGAATGATCCTGGTGATTTTAGCTTATCATTTGAAGAGCAGTTGAGGACTCTGGATCTGTACTTAATGGAGTTTAGAAGGATGAGGAGAAATCTTATTGAAACTTACAGAATACTGAGAGGCCTGGATAGAATGGACGTGGAGAATACGTTTCCACTAGCAGGAGAAACTCGGACCTGAGGGTACAGCCTCAAAGTGAACGGTCAACCCTTTAAGTCTGAGAAGAGGAGGAATTTCTTCAGCCAGAGAGTGGATAATCTGCAGACCTCATTGTCACAGAGGGCTGTGGAGGCCAAGTCATTAAGTGTATTTAAGACAGAGATATAGGTAGGTTCTTGAAGGGGATCAACGGTTACCAGGAGAAAGCAGGATGACGGGGTTGAGAAACGTACCAGCCATGAACAAAAGGTGGAGCAGACTTGATGGGCCGAATAGTCTATTCCGCTCCTATATGCTGTGGTCTTTTGTTCTAAAATGAGGTGGGGAGTTTTGGGACAGCTGCCTGACACCTTCCTGACTCCACAGAAGTATGTTCCAGGTCAGAAGGGCTATGGGTGACATTTCTGCCTCACCTTCACTGAACAGTCAATTAGTGACCAACTAGGGGGATTTAATTATCGTTGCTCCATGTGGGACAACAGATAATCAACACTAGGAGTAGTGAGGCACTTCATGTGAATGTGTGTATGTGAGAGAGTGTGTGAGAGAATGCGTGAGAGCGTGTGTATGTGTGTGTGTGAGCGTGGGAGAGTGCGGTGTGTGTGTGAGAGAGTGTGGTGTGTGAGAGAGAGAGTGAGTGAGTGTGTGTATGAGACAGAGTGTGTGAGAGTGTGTGTATATGTGTGTGTGACAGCGTGAGTGTGTGTGTGTGGTATGTGACAGAGAGAGAGTGAGTGTGTGTGAGGGAGAGAGAGAGAGATAGAGAGAGTGTGAGAGAGAGTGTGTGTGAGAAAAAGAGAGACAGTGTGTGTGTGAGAGAGACAGAAAGCATGGTGTGTGTGTGAGAGAGACAGAGAGTGAGTGTGAGAGAGAGTGAATGTGTGTGTGTGAGAGAAAAAAGTTTGTTGTGTGTGTGTGTGAGTGTGATGTGTGTGTGTGAGAGAGAGAGTGAGAGTATGTGTGTGAGAGAGACAGTGTGGTTTGTGTGTGAGAGAGAATGGGCGTGTGATAGAGAACGAGAAAGACAGAGTGTGTGGTGTGTGTGAGAGAGTGAGTGAGTGTGTGTGTGTTTCTGTCTGTCTGTCTGTCTGTCAGTGTGCAAGGGGTGGTCAGTGATGATGGTAGACCCTTGATCGAAAACCATTTCTGTCTGATTCAGTGCATGTACATACAGCAGAGAGCCAGTCTATGATTGCCACCCCCTTGCCCTTGCCTCTGAATCCCACTTCCCCATGAGCCTTACCCTGTTACAACCCCAGCCCAACATTTAACTTCTCCCGACATTGCCCATGCATCCTGGGAGTCTCGGACAGGGGCAGGAAGCTCTGGGTCCAGATGAAGGTCCATTGCTGCCCTCTCAAGTGCCTGATGTGTTGAAGATACAATGACTCTCTCAGCTTGGGCATCTCACCGTTTTCTCACCATCTGAGCTCAGCAGTTTCCGGATGGAAGGCAATGCCATGGACATTGTCAAAAGTGAATTAAAATGGCAGGGGCATGGTTCTAAACTGTGCAACTAAATTATTGTTAACAAAAATGCAAATGATCTGACCAGGCTGTTAAGGTTATAATTTGACCACACTTCCTCACTCCTCTTTTCTCCACTGCGCAGTACTTCACACACAAAATGAGGAACACCCTCCAAATCAGTTTGATTGTGCATGCAGAGCATATGTTGCTAATTATTATAGCCAGGTTTATTTTATAATGTAATAAAACATGTATTTTGTTACACCTCAGAAACCCCACCTGGCTGGTTCTTTCTGATCTTACAATGTAAACAGTTAAGCACATTCTAAAATTGTTAAGACTATCCTTATCCAAAATAAAACAAAAAGGGAGGGAGGCAGAGAGCAGGAAATGAAGGCGGGTTGATTGAACATCTGACATTGAGCAATATTAAAAGCTATTATGAAAGAAGTGACATTAAGGCACCTGGATAAATTCAAGGCAATCAGGCAGAGTCAACGTTGTTTTGTGAAAGGGAAATCATGTTCAACCAGTCTGTTGAATGCTTTGAAGAGGTAACATGTACTGCAGAAAAATGGAACCAGAGGATATTCTGTAGCTAGATTTCCAGAAGGCAATTGGTTAGGGTACTACTTCAAAGGCTATTGTACAAAATAAATGTTCATGGTGTAGCAATAGCACCGTGGCATGAATAGAAGATTGGCCGGCTAACAGAAAACAGGCAGTATGTGTTAATAGGTTTTCTTCAGGTTGGCACGATGTAGTGTAGTGTACCACAGGGATAAGTGGTGCGACCTCAACTGATTATAATTTTAATTTGGATGGAGGGACAGAATGTATGTTTGCCAAATTTTCTTATGACACAAAGGTGGATAGGAATGTAACTTGTGAAGAGGAGATAGAATTGGAATTGGAATTAGCTTTATTGTCACATGGATTCACGAGTAAAATTTACAAGTTGCCACTTAACGGCACCATCTTAGGTACCAAAGTACCTGGGGACAGATTCTTAAGTACAAATTCTTAGGAGGAAAAAAATAGAAAAAAGAAATTAAAAGTCCAGGAATAAATTAGAAGAACAGAGAAGTAAGAATTCAGAAACGAAGGCTACAAAAATACATTGATAGGTTAAGCGAGTGGGCAGAAATGTGGCAAATGGGTTAGAATGTGGCAAACAGTGAAATTGTCCAATGTGCAAACAGGAAAAAGAAAGCATCTTCCCTAAATGATGAAAGAGTGCAGAGCTTGGAGATTCAGAGCGATCTGGATGTCCTTGCGCACGAATCTAAAATGGTTAGTATGCAGTAGTTAGCAAACAAACATTATCATTTATCTTGATGGAATAAAATACCAAAGTAGCGAAGTAATGCTTCAGTTATATAGGGCACTGGTGAGACCACATCTGGAGAACTGTTCACAGTATTGGTCACCTTACTTAAAGCAGGTTATGAATATAATGGAAGCAGTTCAGAGGTGCTTTATCCGACTAATACTTGTAATGGGAAGGCTGCTGGTGAAGGGTTGGACAGGCTAAACTGTATTCAATGAAGTCGAGAAACATAAGAGGCAACTTGATTCAAATGCAAAAATCCTGTTTGGTCTTGACAGGGTAAATATATGACAGCACCCAGAACAAAGGGTCACTGTTTAAAAACCAGGAGTCACACATTTAAAATAGAGATGATGCCAATTTTGTTCTCCTGTGAGATCATTAGACTTTGAAATTCTTCATGGATAGATAGTGGAAGCAAAATGCTTGAATATTTTTAAGGGAGATGGATTTTTTTTAAAGCTAGGGATTTAAAGGTTTCAAGTGTGGGCAGTAATGTGGATCTAAGGTTATAATGAATCAGCCATGACCGTCTGGGGAGAAGGACCAAGGGGCTGAATGGCCTACTTCTGCACCTGATTCACATGCTCGTACGCATAAATAGAGTATTAATACAGTTAACTAAGGAGAGAGAAAAACCCTTTCACCCTTCCTCCTCTTCTTGTAACAAATGCAAGCTTTGTGATTTGGGGTAGAGAGGGCATAATGCAAGAGTGAGGATAATCAACTTTAGCTTCAAGACAGATCCCAGCTGGAAACAAGTGGAGTTGTTCAGTTTGTCAGCCACATTACACAGCATATCCCACGGTGATTTTAACCACCAGTGCTCATCGCTGAGATCCAACATGGTGCTGACACTGTGTGACTCCTTGCAAGCTCCCTACAGCAGATCTAACTCTAACATTTCTTATAACCGTTCTACACTTTTAAACTTCGCACCCTGCACGATGTAACCTGTATGCCTCTAAGTCTTTTTGATCTGTACATCCTTTGCTTACTACGATCTGCCTGTACCGCTCGTAAACAAAGCTTTTCACTGTACTTTGGTGCACGTGACAATCAATCGATCAATCAATCGAGACTGCTCTTGAAGAAGGGTCTGCAAGCTTTATCAGATCAGGTAACTGTGGCCTTAAAAGCAAAATACTGTGGATGCTGTAAATCTGAAACTAAAAAAAACAGAAAATGTTGTAGAAACTCAACAGGTATGACAGCATGTGTGGACAGACAAACAAAATGAAACATTATAGTGTCTGATGTGATTCTTCTTCAGAACTGTTCCAGACTCAAAACGTTAATTCTGTTTGTATCTTTGCAGATGCTGTCAGACCTGCTAAGTTTCTTCAGTACTTTCAGCTTTTACTAAGACAATTGAGGCTCCCTAACATAAATAAGAGACTGCCTCTACTGGCCTCTTCACATTGCAGTCCTTTTCTGACCACGCTGTAGCTGGTGGGTAAGCCATAGTCACTTTCCCCGCTAGCCCGAGTTAAAATGCCACAGGAATCAATAGAACATAGAACATTGAACATTACAGTGCAGTACAGGCCCTACGGCCCTCAATGTCGCGCCGACCTGTGAAACCAATCTGAAGCCCATCTAACCTACACTATTCCATTATCATCCATATGTTTATCCAACGACCATTTAAATGCCCTTAAAGTTGGCGAGTCTACTGCTGCTGCAGGCAAGGCATTCCACGCCTTTACTACTCTCTGAGTAAAGAATCTACCTCTGACATCTGTCCTATATCTATCACCCCTCAATTTAAAGCTATGTCCCCTCGTGCTAGCCGTCACCATCCGAGGAAAAAGGCTCTCACAGTCCACCCTACCCAATCCTCAGATCATCTTGTATGTCTCTATTAAGTCACCTCTTAACCTTCTTCTCTCTAACGAAAACAGCCTCAAGTCCCTCAGCCTTTCCTCATAAGACCTTCCCTCCATACCAGGCAACATCCTGGTAAATCTCCTCTGCACCCTTTCCAATGCTTCCACATCCTTCCTATCATGCGGTGACCAGAACTGCACACAACACTCCAAGTGCGGCCGCACCAGAGTTTTGTACAGCTGCAACATGACCTCACGGCTCCGAAACTCAGTCCCTCTATCAATAAAACCTAACACACCGTACACCTTCCTAACAACCCTATCAACCTGGGTGGCAACTTTCAGGGATTGATGCACATGGACACCGAGATCTCTCTGCTCGTCCACACGACCAAGAATCTTACCATTAGCCCAGTACTCTGTATTCCTGTTACTCCTTCCAAAGTGAATCACCTCACACTTTCCCGCATTATGGATGTTACCGCACCCTGGTTAGCACTTTTGAGGAAGGATTGTCTGGCTTTGTATGGGAGTCTACCCAGAATGAAAGAGCCTCGTTAAAATGGATCCTAACAGCTTTCTGCAATTTTACCTGACCTGTCTTAACTACATATTGGTCCCAATAAAGTGTGTAGAGTTAAAAACCTTATAAACCTGGGCACAGGAAAAAAAAAATTATCAATGAGAGGGGTCACTCAGCCTGGTGTCGGCTCTGTCACTCGACCGACCATTTCTAGTCACGTTATTCTGGCACGAAGCCAAAAAAGATTCAATTGGTTGCTACATGGACTGGAAGATTTGCGTAATATGGAGACGCTGGATAGGCTGGGACATTTTTCCCTGGAACATAGGAGACTGAGGGGTGACCTTATACAGGTATATAAAATCATGACAGGCATTGGTAAGGCAGATAGCCAACGGCTTTTCCCCAAGGTAAGAGAGTCTATGCTCGACAGCATAGCTTTACGGTGAGAGGGGAGAGATACAAAAGGGTCTAAAGAGGCAATTCTTTTCACACAGAGGGTGCTGCATGTCTGGAACAGGCTGCCAGAAGGAGTGAATGGAGGTGAGTACAATTTTGTTAGTTAAGATACATTTGGACAGGTACCTGGATGGGACAGGTGTGGAGGGATATGGACTAAATGCAGGCAAATGGGACTAGATTGACTGCGAAAACTGGGCAGCATGGGAAAGCTGGGCCGAAGGGCCTGTTTCCATGCTGTACACTCTATGACTGTAGAGACAAATAAGTGGGTGCATTACTATGGGACTGATGGGTGTTAGTTAATGAACCATAAGTATTTTTTGACAGTCAAGGCAGAAAGAGGGCAGGTTCTGATGTCCATAGGGACTGCTATAAAGTGAACTTTTGATAGTATCATGCTGGGCAACTGGGAGTTTAATAGGGCCAATACTACCGACTTGTTAAAGAGCATTATTCAAGGTTGGAATGACCATAACTCTATGGAATGGGAAGAGGGGGAAAGAGAGTGAGTGAGGAGGGGACCTGGCCTGTGATTAAGACAGTGAGAATAGACAGGCAACAAGAGCTGGCAAGGTCAAAGGGTCAGTTGTGGGCGTGAGGAGCCAAGTTTATCTGGAAGGAAAGGTAAAGGGGCAGAATAAACTCAGAGGAGAACAGGATGGGTGGAGATACAGATTGAAATTACAGAGGATAAGAAGTTACTCAACACAGAAGCTGAGAGGGGAATGGATTATGAACATCTTCGTAAAAAACAGAGCTGTAGCTTGGGATGGGCAATAGAGACTGAACAGAGTTAAAGCAGGAACAGGTGCTCGTGGGAGAAGACGCCAGACATAGGGCCACAGACAATTTAAAAATGACTATATAACATGATAAAACAGCCCGTGTTCCTTTTCAGAAGTACTAGCGCAATAAAATTAACACCGAGTCAAATGTTAGTGCAGCTGATCAAAACGGTGGGTTTTACGGGACAATCTTAAAGGAGGAAAGACAGCAGAGGGAGGTTTAAGGAGACAATTCCAGAACTTAGGATCTAGATAAATGACGGCAAGGCCACCAATCATGAGTGAAGAGATCATTGGAAGTGTGAGCCCAATGGATAGATTTGGAAACAAGGATGAGAATTTGAAAATGTTGACATTCTCAAACCTGGAGCCAAGCTAGGACAGGGAGCACAAGGGTGATGGGTGAACAGCATTAAGTAGGAATGGCTGCATATGTTTCGACTTGGGAAAAAACATTGGAATAGTCAAGCTTAGAGGTCACAGAGGCAATGGTGAGGGTTTTCTCCAGCAGATAAGCTAAGGCATGACACCATCAGGTGACAGAGTAAGCAGGAGGTCTTGGCAATGGAGCGGATTTGTAATCGGAAACTTATCCCGACGTCAAATAGTTCACCGTCAAACAACTACCGTGGGAAAGGATTGGGGTTTCTATCAGGGACTAAAGATTTATTTGGAACTATTTAATTGAGATATTTGTTTTATTAAATTTACAGAATAAATGCTAGTTATAGCTGACATCTTCAAGGATCCACCGAAATGCATAAAGCTAGTGGAGCATGGTGTTGGTCTCATAAATCATGTTGCATAAAGCAGTTCAAGGAGAAAGGGGGCCAGAGTTGGTGAGGCTCCTTCAAGCAAATTCACTAACAAATCAAATGGGTAAAAGCTCTAATGCCTTGTACAGTCATTACAAAGTACTATAAAAAGAAATGCAGTTCATGAAGACTGGTTCATGCTTGGTCAATCATACTGTTAAGATTCAGCCCTTTGAATCCACACTGACCCTCCCCAAGAGCATCCCACCCACGCCTACCCCACTACCCTGTAACCCTGCATATCCCATGGCTATCCCATCTAGCCTGCATTGCCCCTGGACACTATGGGGCAATCTAGCATGGCTAATCCACCTAACTTGCATATCTTTGGACTGTGAGAGGAAACCTACGCAGACACGGGGAGAATGTGCAAACTCCACACAGTCACTTGGGGGTGCGGTTGGGGGTCGGGGGGGGGGGGGGGCGGCGGGGGTGGGTGCAGTCAAATCCAGATCCTTGGCACTGTGAACACAGTGTGGAGCTAGAGGAACACAGCAGGTCAGGCAGCATCAGTGGAGAAGGAAAGTCGATGTTTGTGTGTGGCATCATTGTGACACTGGAGGAGGCCCAGGATGAGCCTACCCATCCTACTGACCAATGCCACCACTCCCTATCTGCATCCACCAATCACCATCCCACCTACCTTCCCCCAGCCCCACCCTCCTCCCTCTATTTATTTCCCAGTTCCCTTCTTCTTCCCCAGTTCTGAAAGAAGGGTCCTGACCCGAAACATTGATTCTCCTAATCCTCTTGATGCTGCCTGACTTGCTGTGTTCCTCTCGCTCCACAGTACTGACTCTGACTCCAGCATCTGCAGTTCTTGGTATCTTCCTTGGCACTGTGAGGCAGCAGTGCTAACCAGTGAGCCACCATGCCGTCCGTGTTAACATTGTTGTCAAAGTTTAGAGAAACTGGTAGCGGGAAGTGATTTTCTTTAAGCACATACACATAGACGATATCTGGGACACTAGGATTATTAGAGGGTTAAGACTGAGCAGGTCAATAAACTCCCACCATGAAGAAGAGCTAGTTGTTTTCTCACTAATCAGCACAGAATCTATTCACAGTCAGATTAAGGAAAGATAGAAATCTATTCTGTAAATAATTAAAGATGTAACCAACTTACTTTGTCAAGCTCCTTCCTCAGTATTTCATTAGTGTTATTTAATTGATTAATTGAATTCATTAATTCCTGTAAAGTTGTCATTGCCTGAAAAAAAACACAAATGTGATTATTTTGATTGCAGATAAAACTAAAAAAAAACTCTAGATGTGGCAGCACGTGTGGAATGAGAAACAGAGTTAATGTTTCGATTGCAACATGAACTTTCTTCAGAGCTGGTAGCATTTTCTATCATTATTCCAAATCTATTCCATGTTGCTTTTATATTGCAGCAAATTATCTTTGCACTAAAGAATACTGCCTGTGGTAATAAACTGATGGAGATTGTAATTTCTAGGATGTGCAGATATTTCTAATAATTCAGGTTGCTCTCATTTTATTTGCCGGTAATTTTATTGGTGTTTCTGTAAAACTGACAGAAGATCAATACCCGACAATGGACACCAGCTATCGTGCAATCTCCAAAATTAGAGAAATTATTCAGATTAGATGCATCAGAGATAGCAAGCGACTGCTCACCTGGAAGGGAGTGAAGAGGCAGAAATATACAAACATGACATTTTAAAACCAGTAATCAGCATTGAATGCCACTGAAAGGGACAACAGGGCAAAGTGCATTCCTGAGCCTGGCAAGTTCTTGAAGGGTCAAAGGTTAAGAACGGTAGAGCAGAATTCTGCTACTTGACTTATTTTGAGTGGGGAGAAGCTCCAGGAGCAGAAATGTTTAGGGAATTACTTAGAAATGCATCTCCTGACAGTGGCAGACTTTTGACTACCCCAATACCTCGAGGGCCAGGGACGAACAATTGGTCCCCACAACCTACAAAGGGATGCCTCAGCATTAACACGAAGCAAACCCAGGCAGGGATGGATGGAAGGGTCATCGCCAAAGTTTAATCTCCTCATGCCCCAAATTCAGACCCAGTGAAATCCAGCAAGAATCTCAATTACCTCACAAGAACACCTCAGGGGAGTTCAACTTTTCACCTTGCCTCGTAACACCTCACCAAGCAGCTGTCACTTGTCATCCTCCACTTTCAACAATTCCTCCCCTCCATCACACAGCTCAGCAAGAAATTACCAGACACAGTGCCACACTTTTCCTCATTCCAAATACTCCCACTCCTTGCCTGCCTTTCTTCCGCGGACACCGTCACCATCTCATGTACAACCCCCTTGAACAACCAACACCTCCCACTGTTCATAGAATCCCTACAGTGCAAAAAGAGGCCTTTTGTCCCAGCAGGTCTGCACAGCATCACAACCAGATCCCCCATCCTGTAACCTCCCATTTCCCATGGTTAATCCAGCTAGGCTGCATGTCCGTGGACACTATGGGGCAATTTAGCACGGCCAGTCCACATAACCTGTACATCTTTGGACTATGGGAGGAAACCGGAGCACCCAGAGGAAACCCACACAGACATGAGGAGAATGTGTAAACTCCACACAGTCAGGAGCCTGAGGCTGGAATCAATCCCGGGTCCCTGACACTGTGGGGCAGCAGTGCTAATCACTGAGCCATAAACACAGCTTCTGTCATATTTGTCACCATTTCATTCTCATTCCACCAATCCTTCTTTCTGCCTCTTTCAATGTGTCTACTTTGTCCACAAGCCCTGCAATCAGCTTGATTCATCTTTGCAACAGGCATTCACTAACTCACTCCTTCTCTTTCTACAGGACAAGGTTAGAGCAGAGGACTAAAGCTTCTGCATAAGAAAGCACCTCACAGAAGGACAATCCTCCTGAGCATCCTCTTAGACACCTAGAGAGTTTCATTCCACATACAGTACATAGTGAATTACTGCTGCGTGTAGCACCTCCTGCCAGGAGATCTCCTGTCAAGAAATGTCATATGTGTGAAGCCCCTGGAGAACCTTTTTTCCATAAACAAAATTAAAGGCACTATGTAGGTACAAACTGCGATTGTAATCTGGTCAAGTTTGGAAGACATTAGACACAAACTGGATACACAATTGATGTGAAAGGTTTTCAGGAAGTTTTTGTCAACATTCCACATGCTAGCAAATGTAAGAGGCTAGTGCATATAGGTACCCTCTGCTAACTGCCTTAAAAGTAATGACTAGGTTAACTAAAAAATATAGTCGATGCTGTAAAGAGATTATGAAATGAAGTATATCCAGGGTTCTGACACGTGCCTCATCTTAAGTCTAAGAATTATACTCAAGACATAACAAATGCAAAACCTTGACAACACCTAAATTTGCACTTAATATCAAAATAAGAAGCAGGACAAATAATTTGGAACAATCAAATGCAGATTAACATTTTCGCTATGGGATTAATGTGAATAAGTGAAACCTTAATATGGAAACAAGAAACTAAAAGAAAGAGTCTCTACTTTATATGTACAAAGTGATCGGACAAATAAATGCGATTTTGATTGTTGTGTACAGTTCTGGACAGCAAATAACAGACTCCCCTTAACGTGCTGCACGAGTGCATAAAAACATAATTCTATTGGAAAAATGTTTAACGTGTATGTTCGAGAAAGTTTAATAAAGTTAGACATGCTTTTCAAAACTGATTGCAAATTCAAATTTCACAAGTCTTTTCCTACCCTATATTGGAGGTATAGGTTCCTCACTTGCCTTGTGGTACTGAGCATACTCCAGTACCTCACTCAATTATTCAATTATGAGTCTCAATGGTGCCATTTATATATAATTGATCACTAAAGATTGCTTATTGTGGAAATGTTGGTTGGTTTGCTGAGCTGACTGGTTTTCATGCAAACATTTCATCTCCCTTTTAGTGACATCTTCAGTGCTGTCTACCCTCTGTTGAAGCGCCGTTGTTCTGAATTTATTTGGTCTGGTCTGTCATGGTGGGTTTTCTGATGAAGGGTCTAGGCCCAAAACGTCAAGCTTTCCTGCTCCTATGATGCTGCTTGGCCTGCTGTGTTCATCCAGCCCCACAGCTTGTTATCTGTCATGGTGGGTAGTCTTGTTTCCGGCTTTGCTCTGTAGCGATACGTAGGTGGAGTCCCATCTACGTACCACTACAATACAAAACAGGAAACAAGAAAACCCACCATGACAGACCAGACCATATAAATTCAGAACAACGGCGCTTCAACGGAGGGTAGACAGCACTGAAGATGTCACCTAAAAGAGGGGTGAAATGTTTGCACGAAAATCAATCAGCTCGGCGAACAAACCATCAACTCCAGCCACAACCCGAGTTACAGATCTTTGCTAAAACATTAATTGCCTATTGTCACAAGGCCACTTTGTTAAAACAAAATGAAAGAGATATTCATATCTCGATACCAGCAAAGAGAAACGATCATGCCTCCACCCTCAATTCACTTCAACTTTGTCAAACTAAATTTGTAGTTTTTTTAATCAACCTGTTTATGCATGTTATGGAGCAGGTAGGACTTGTATGAGACCCACTGGCCCAGAAGCAGGGTCACTATAACTATGTCATAAGAGCCCTCAATCTTGATTTGTGTACATACTGGAAGAGCATGAGTATGGCTAGGAGCCAGCAGGTGGTGAACTGCTATTGAAATGAGGTTAGGAGATAGTCATAGAGGCATACAGCATGGAAACAGACTCCAACTCGTCCATGCTGACCAGATATACTAAACTAGTCTAGTTCCATTAGCCAGCATTTGGCCCATAACCCTCTAAATTCCTCCTATTCATGTACCCATCAGATGTCTTTTAAATGTTGAATTCTACCAGCCTCCACCCCTTCCTCTGCCAGCTCAGTCCATACCTGCATCACCCTCTGCATGAAAAAGTTGCCCCTCAGGTCCTTTATATATCTTTCCCCTCTCACCTTAAACCAATGCTCTCCAGTTTTGGACTCACCCACTCCAGGGAAAAGACCTTGTCTATTTACCCTACCCATGCCCCTCATGATTTTATAAACCTCTATAAGGTCCCCCCTCAGCCTCCAACGCTCCAGGGAAAATAGGCCCAGCCTATTCAGCCTCTCCCTATAGCTCAAATCCTCCTACCCTGGCAACATCCTTGTAAATCTTTTCTGAACCTTATTAAGTTTGACAACATCTGTCCTATAGCAGGGAGACCAGAACTGAATGTAGTATTTCAAAAGTGGCCTAACCAATGTCCTGTACAACCACAACATGACCTCCCAACTCCTATACTCAATGCACTGACCAATAAAGGCAACTGTATCAAATTCCTTCATTATTACCCTCTCTACTTGTGACTCTACCTTCAAGGAACAACAAGACTGCACCCCAAGGTCTCTTTGTTCGGCGACATTCCCCAGGACCTTACCATTAAGCATTTAAGCCCTGCCCTGATTTGCCTTACCAAAATGTAACACCTCATATTTATCTAAATTAAGCTCCATCCACCACTGTTTGGCCCATCACCCATCGGATCAAAGTCCCACTGTACTCTGAGATAACATTCTTTACTGTCCACTACACCACCAATTCTGGTGTCATCTGTAAATTTACTAACCATACCTCCTATATTGACAGGCAAATCGTTTATATAAATGACAAAAAGCAGTGGACCCAGCACCGAGTCCTGCAGCACACCGCTGGTCACAGGCCTCCCTCCACCACCACCATCTGTCCCCTACCTTCGAGCCAGTTCTGTATCCAAATGGCTAGCTCCTCCTGGATTCCTTGTGATCTAACCTTGCTAACCAGTCTACAATGTGGAACCTTGTTGAACGCATTGCTGAAGTACATACAGACAATGTCCACCGCTTTGCCTTCGTCAATCTTTGTCACGTCTTCAAAAAACTCAGTCAAGTTAGTGAGACACAATTTCCCACACACAAAGCCATGTTGACTATCCCTAATCCATCCTTGCCTTTGCAAATACATGTAGATCCTGTCCCTCAGAATCCCTGCCAACAAACTACCTACCACTGACATCAGACACACCGGTCTATAGTTCCCTGGCTTTTCCTTACTACTTTTCTTAAATAATGGCACCTCATTAGCCACCCTCCAGTCTTCTGTCATCTCGTCTGTGGCTATTGATGAAACAGATATCTCAGCAAGGGGCCCAGCAATCACTTCCCTAGCTTCCCAGAACGTTCTGGAATACATTTGATCAGGTCCTGGGGTTTTATCCACCTTTACGCATTTTAAGACGTCCAGCACCACCGTTTCTGTGATATGGACACTTTTCAAGATATCATTGTTTATTTCTTCAAGTTCTCTAACTTCCATATCCTTCTCCAAAGTAAATTCTGACACGAAATACTCATTTAGTATCTCACCCATCTCCTGCAGTTCCACACATAGATGGCCTCATTGATGTTTAAGGGCCCCTATTCTCTCCCACATTATACTTTCGCCCTCAATGAATTTGTAAAATCTCTTTGGATTCTCCTTGATTCTATTTGCCAAAACTATCTCGTGTCCCCTTTTGCCCTCCTGATTTCCTCCTTGAGTATACTCCTATTGCCTTTATACTCCTCCAGGGATTCACTTGATCTCTACTGTCGGTACTTGACATATGCTTCCTTCTTTTTCTTGACCAGTGCCTCAATTTCTCCAGTCATTCAGCATTCCCTACTCCTACCAGCCTTGCCCTTCACCCTTACAGGAACATACTGTCTCTGACCTCTCATTATCATGTTTTTGAAGGCCTACCCCTTTCCAATGTTCCTTTACCCTGAATATTCTCCCCCAATCAACTTTTGAAAGTTTTCGCCTAATATTGTCAAAAGTGGCCTTACTCCAATTTAGAACTTTAACTTTTGGATTAGGTCTATCCAAAGAATCCCTACAGTGTGGAAACAGGCCATTTGGCCCAACAAGTCCACACTAATCCTCCAAACAGCAGCCCACCCAGACACATCCCCCTACCAATTCCCTGCCACGCTACATTTCCCATGTCTAATGCACCTAACCTACACATCCCTGAACACCATGGGGCAATGTAGCATGGTCAATCCACCTAACTTAGACTGTGGGAAGAAACCGGAGCACTCTGTGGAAACCCACACAGACACAGGGAGAACATGCAAACTCCACACAGTCACCCAAGGCTGGAGTCGAACCCAGGTCCCTGGCACTGTGAGGCAGCAATGCTAACTATGCTAAAATGTAACTATTTTAAAACTAATAGAATTCTGATCAGTGGCCCCACTGACACCTCAGCCACTTGCCCTGCCTTATTTCCCAAAAGAAGTTTTGCTCCTTCTCTGCAGGGACATCCATGCACTGAATAAGAAAATTTTCTTGTACACAATTAACAAATTCCTCCCCATCCAAGCTCTTAACATTATGGCAGTCCCAGTCTATGTTTGGAAAGTAAACTCCCCTACCATTACAGCCCTGTCATTCTTACAGATAACCGAAATCTCCTTACGAATTTGCTTCTCAATTTCCCACTATCAGAGGGTCTTTAGTACAATCTCAATACGGTAATCATCCCTTTCTTATTTCTCAGTTCCGCCCGTATAATTTCACTGGACACTCAGAAATATTCTCCCTAAGTACAGTCATAATGTTATCCTAACCAAAAATGCCACTCCTCCTCCTGTCATGTCTCCCCGTCTATCCTTCCTATAGAATCTATACCCTGGTGGGAGGGGGGTTGGTGTTGGGGGGAGGGGAGGTGGTGGTGGTGGTGGGGGGGTGGTGTTG
>JAHRHZ010000022.1:45924656-45968638 GCA_024137785.1 Ginglymostoma cirratum
GTTGGCGGGAGGGGAGGTGGTGGTGTTGGCGGGAGGGGAGGTGGTGGTGTTGGCAGGGGTTGGTGGTGGTGTTGGCGGGAGGGGAGGTGGTGTTGGCAGGGGGGTGTTGGCAGGGGTGGTGGTGGTGTTGGTGGGAGGGGAGGTGGTGGTGTTGGCGGGGGGGGTGGTGATTTAGGTTGTGAACCACATAACATTGTTAATGACGGGGGCAGGTGCCGCTGGCAGGAAAGAGGGTGGTCGTAATGAAGAAACATTTACACTCCTTCTGGTCCCACCCATGAGGACACCTGATTTTTCCCTGGGATTGCACTTGCCTTCCTTGAGTCGCTGGCTTCTTCGAACCCCCCATCATATTTAATCGGCAATTTATTTCCTTAGAGCAGGAAGATTGCCCACAAGTGGATTGTTTGGAGTAACATTTGAAAATGTTTACATTTCACCCAACCCTAACCCAAATGTTCTGTTTTAGCTGAGCAGAAAGACTACAGTGGGGATTGGGAGACAAATTTTTAACATTCCATTTCCAAAGTGTGTGAAAATACAACTTACTGGTACCTGCACAAACCTAAATAAGCTGAATTTGATTGAAAGTTGGTTATGTGTCTAGGAACTCAGGCAATAGTGTTTTTTCAGCCTATGAGGTTTTTTGGTTCGAAGAATGTGACCTGAAGGTCTAGCAGCTGTATATATCACCTAGGTGGAACAACACTGCAGGAGAAACTCAGCGGGTCTGGCAGCATCTGTGGAGAGAGAAAAACAGTTAACATTTTGAGTCTAATATGACTTCTTCAGAATGCAAGTGGAAGTCATACTGTTCTGAAGAAGTGACACTGGACTAAAAACATTCAGTGTAAAGAGCTGACCCCAACTAAGTGTAGCAGACTGGCACATTCTGAGATCCAGGACTACGTGCTGAGAGGCGCACTAAAGCTTGGGGCAACTGCCACCAAGACGCAATGGGTACAATCAGAGTCCATTCAGTTATCAGAGCCTCTCGGTGCCTCAAATGTATGTAAATATTGTACTGAAAACAAAAGATGCGGGAAATCATAGCCAGTCTGGCAGCATCCATGGAGAGAGGGCAAGCAAGTTTTGAGTTGAGATGATGCTTCATCAGAGCTGTAAATATGTAAATATTGTCCTGTATAAGTCATAAATGGCTTGGGTTTTATTTTGCAATTGCAAGGAATAACAAATCCACACTATCTAAATCGTTTCTCCCCCAGCACTCCACCCCTAAACTATAACAGAAATGCTGCCCTCTCCACGCTTTGCATCAGCTCTGGTGAAGAGTCATCATGATTTGCAATGTTAGCTTGCTCTCTCTTCATAGATGCTGCCTGACCCGCTGTGATTTCTAGCATTTGTTGTGTTCAGTAACAAATCCCAATGTTTGTTCGTTCTTCGTGTGAAAAGAACCGTACAGAACTGCTTCAGAAGCCGTGTATGTGCATAAAGATTGATGAACACAGTGTATTTTGAAATTTAAAAAAGCTGCTCGTCTCACCACAGAGTTTCTCCAGCACTCTGTGGCTTTGTTTCAGCATCCTTTAAGTGTTTTGCTTTTATTATCCCGATTGATTGTAGCTGGACACAAAAAGTGCTGGAGATCACAGCAGATCAGACAGCACCCAATGAGAGAGAGAGCAAGAAAATGTTTCGAGTCTAGATCACGCTTCATCAGAGCTAAAGTGTGGAGGGGACAGCATATATGCTACAGTGAGGGGGATTGGAGTGCGAGGGGAGAAAGGGTGTTGACAGTGCATAATTAAGTGGGAACAAAAACAAAGTTGCTGGAAAAGCTCAGCAGGTCTGGCAGCATCTGTGAAGGGAAAAACAGAGTAAACGTTTCGGGACCCGATTGTTCCTGATTTACAGCATCCGCAGTTCTTTCGGTTTTTATTCATAATTAAGTGGGATTTGCTATTCCTTGCAGTTGTAAAATAAAACCCAAGCCATTTCTTACTTATACGGGGCAATATTTTACATATTTACGGCTCTGCTGAAGAGTCATGAAGACTCGAAACATCTTGCTCTCTCTCTCCACAGATGCTGCCTGATCCGCTGTGATCCCCAGCAATTTTTGTTTCGTTTTCAGTGCAGATTCCAGCACCTGCAGTAATTTGCTCCTGGCTGTAAGTGGCCACCAAAAGCCTTGTGCCTCACCTTGTTGACTCCTTCCTCGTTCGCTTCCACTTTCTTTTTGACCTGCATCAGCTGCCACATGTCCTTGACGGGCCCGGTGCTGCTGCCGGACACCGAGAACTTGCGGATGGGCACGGCGTCCACCTGGCTGCGGGCGAGGAGCTCCGGGGCGGTGGGGAGCTGGCTCAGGGACTCCATGGCCGCCTGCAGCTTGGCTACCTTCTCCTCCAGCTGGTGGAAGAGAGACACTGACCTGCCGTTATCGCCCGGCCGGGCGGCAGAAGGGGTCCCGCTTCCTCCTTCCTCGGTGGGGGTGCCCGGAGACTTGTCCCCAACTGTAACCGGGGTATGGGGCTTGATGAATTCATTTTCCACCTCGCCCACCGCCTTCTGCGCCTCGCTGATGTGGAGGTGCTCCAGGATGCCGTGCAGCAAGGCGTGCAGCGCGTTAAAGTTGCACACCCCCACCTCGGGGGTGCCGATGGCCAGGTTGACCAGTTCCGATAAGGTGAACGTGTGTGTCATCCTGCTGTCAGTCTCCCCCCCTCCCCAAACCTCCACAACACACGCCTCCCCTCCCCTCCTACTCCTCCTCTAGTGAGGCAAACTCAGCAATGGATCCCCTTCTCCCCTTCACCAGACCAGAGGGACGCCCATTTGAGCAGACCAACCCCCCCACACCCGTACCTCTCTCTCCCTTTCCCTCTATCTCACCCCCCGCCCCTCCCCCGACTCCTTTTTCTTACCCCGCACCCCCCTCCCTCATAAACTGTGCTACACCGCAGTTGCTAAGTGACAAGGCAGCCCCCATGGAAACGCCTTTGTTCGGGCTGACCATATGTCACCCCGGGCTTGCAACTAGCAGCACCCTCCCCTCCCCCCCCCCCCCCCACTTGGGGGCCTTTCTGCCACAGCAGGCTTCATTTAGCCCTCCGTATCTACCCCCTCCATCCTTTCCCCCGTGGCATGTTCAGACACACTCCCCTCCCATCCCCATGGCATGTTGGAACAGACACCTCCCCCCTTCTGCCTGGCATATTCAGACAGATACACCCCCATCCCTGTGGCATATTGGGACAGACACCCTCCCCCCATGGCATGTTGGGACGGATATTCCCCCTAATGCCTGGCATGTTGGGACAGACACCCCCACCCCCCCCCCCCACCCCCAATCCCCATGGCACGTTCAGACAGATACCGAACCCATCACTTTCCCATGGCATGTTGGGACAGATAGCCCCCGTTCCCTAGGGCCCATTCAGATAGACACCACCGTCACCCCCCCTGGACTAATCGAAGAAGGTTTTCACTTTGCATTCCTAAATTCCTAAATCAGTAGGACTGGAATATACAAGGGTGTGGTTGTGAGGCAACTGAATCCAGCACTACCAACTTCACTGGGCACCTTGGCACTTGGGTTTGATGTCTTGGGTCAGTATTCCCTGACTCCGAGCTTCCCTGTTTTCTGAGTGGATCTCCTTGGCCCGTGTCCAACCAGGCAAGTTGCATGGTCTGTGCATCTGTCCATGTTGCAGGACAGGAAGAGAAAGACAGGCAGGGATTTGGATTCTGCTGGGAAATGCACATTTCATGACATTTTGGAGACTCTAATCTTTGTCATAAACTTGAACATCTCTGCTGCAGACAGTTATGGCAATAGCTTATGGAACTTCATCCTGTGCTCTGTTATCTAATACCTTAGTTACCAGCCAAAGGGGCTGACAGTTTTGAATAGTAAATAAAAATGGAATGATGTCATTTCATAGAATCCCTGCATTATGGAAGCAGGTCATTCAGCCCACCAAGTCCACACTGATCCTCCGAGGAGCATCCCACCCAGACCTATGCCCCTATCCTTTCCCTCTAAGCCTGCATTTCCTGTAGCTAACCCACCAGAACTACACATCCCTGGATAATATGGGCAATTTAGCATGTCCAATCCAACTAGCCTGCACATCTTTGGACTGTGGGAGGAAACCGGAGCACCCAGAGGAAACCCTCACAGACACAGGGAGAATGTGCAAATTCCACACAGATAATGTCCTGAGGGTGGAATCAAACCCGGGTCCCTGGTGCTGTGAGGCAGTAGTGCTAACCACTGAGCCACTGTGCCACCATTTCCATATTAATATTTCATTATTCATAACCTTATTTTTAAACTCAAAAAATTGCCGCTGGAATTATTTAATTGGATGCCCAATGCCAAGGGTAGGAAAGGATACCTTTTATGCACAAAACGTATTGATTACAGGCAGGATTGAGAGTAAAAATTCTGTGCATGACCAAACGTTATTACATTTAAATTTATCCTCTCAAGGACTGTTAGCATCCCTGGCAAGGGCAGCATTTCTTGCTCATGCCTAGCTGCCCTTGAACTGAATGCCTTGTTGGGCCCCTCCAGAGAGCATTTAACAGTCAACCACATTGCTGCGGGTGTGCAATCATAAAACCATTAAGTCAATAAGTGATACAGCACAGAATGAGGTGATTTGGCCCCTTGTGTTCCTTGAGTAGAGCTTTCCACTTAATCTCATTGGCATGCTGTTTATCTTTCTCCTCACAGGTAGCAAGTACATTCTGCAGGTTGAGTAGGAGCAGGTTCTGGAGATTTTTGTTCCCTAGCTATCCTGGATTTTTCTTCCTCTGTGTATGATTGATCATGTAAACTCCTACTGAGAACCAGTATGTGTCTACAAAGTGTAACCAAAGGAAATTGACCGAATACTTTTCCTCCTCTGTGCCTATGTGGCAGTGTTTTCAACTTGCAATCTGGTCGGCAAGATTTGTATTGGAGACGTGGGAGACATCTGTTGCGGTTGTGTTCGCAATGGATGGTTTGGTTGTCCATAAACTCCCTCATACCGCAGTTCAAAACACAGCCACCTTAATCTAGATTATTTACATTTTTTTTCTTTTGCTACACATTACGTTGCACTAAGCATTACAACACTGGACTGAAATGCTTAAATGCTGACTGCCTCAACCACTAGAAGCATTGGAGATGAAAAGTAGCACCTCTAACTTCCTCTTGCCCCACTTCCCAGCTTCTTCGTTATGGTTGTGATGCACTGAGTTCTATAAATATGTCAACCGGGGAGGTGATGGCCTGGTGATATTATAGCTAGACTGTTAATCTAGAGACCCAGATAATGTTTTTGGGGGCCTAGGTTCAAATCCCACAGCAGATGGTGGAATTTGAATTCAATAAAATATCTGAAATTAAGAATCTAATGATGACCATGAATCCATTGTTGATTGTCAGGAAAAACCCATCTGGTTCACAAATGCCCTTTAAAGAAGGAAACTGCCATCCTTGCCTGGTCTGGCCTACATGTGACTCCAGACCCACAGCAATGTGATTGACTCTCAACTGCCCTCTGGGCAATTAGGGATGGGCAACAAATCAACCTAGCCGGTGATGCCCTCATCCTGTTAATGAATAAAAAAAAACATTTGTCCCAATCAAGGCTTTTACTCTTTATTCATTCATGGGATGAGGGTGTTGCTGGCTAATTTTTTATTGCCCAGAGGGCAGTTAAGAGTCAACCACATTGCTGTGGGTCTGGAGTCACATGTAAGGCCAGTCCAGATATGGATGGCAGTTTCCTTCCCTACAGGATGTTAGTGAACCAGATGGGTTTTTCTGATAATGGATTCACAGTCGTCATTAGACTCTTAATTCCAGATATACATTGAATTCAAATTCCACCATCTGCGGTGGTGGGTTTTGAATCTGGGTCCCCAGAATGTTACTTGGGTTTCTGGATTGGTAGTCCAGCAATAATATCACTAGGCCATTAAGCTAGTGAAACATATCAGCTCTTGATTTATAGGATTCTTTATTATGTTACGTGCTATTTAAATACAAGTAGTTGTTGTGCAGATCCTAATCTATTAGCCCCTACCTTTCTGAATGCTTCCTCACTGCTGTGTCAGCCTGGCTGACCTGGAGCTGCTGGGATTATCATTCTCCCTTTGCTTTAAACAAACATATAACACTTGCAATCCTCTGGTACCAGCCAGAAATCCAATTAGTAATGGGAGATTGTGGTCACACTTCCTTCTTAGCAGCATAGGATGCAACCCAACCAAAATGCATGACTTTTCTACTTTGAGTGCTGTCAACATTTCAAGCAGTTCTGCTATCTATTCTTATCCTATCCAACATCCATATATTGGTTGAAATGTAAAAGAAGTGTGTATGTATATGTTATTATATTCCATTCGAAGCAACTCCCGTTTTGGTGAAAAGGGATTCAATGTATTTATCCAGTAGCTCAGCCATGCTTCCTGTCTCCACAATCCTATCTCCTTTAGGTTCCATAACAAACCTCACCCTTCCTTCAGCCGCACTTTTACTAAGCACTTGTTTATTAAACAATTTCTGGTTCTGTTTCATGTTAGCAACTAATGTATTCTGATACTTCCTCTTTAACCTTTCTCATTCTATTTTTAGTCTCTGTGTTCTATATTCAGCTTGGCTCTCTAGTGCACCATGAAACTTCCACCTGTCAGCTCTTTTTTCTGTCTCATGTTAATCTTTATACCTTTTGTCATCCAGGGACTTTTAGTTTCCTTTACACCTCATAAAAGTTTTTCTACTTGATGCACAACATACCAAAGATCTCCGTTGTTCAAATCTGTTTTGCGGACCATGTTTTTGTTATACCCAGCCAATGCCTTTTGACTGATGGAGGTTACGCTCCTTGAGTTAAGTATTTTTACGCTTGGTTGTACCTTGTTCTTTTCCGTAACTACTCTAAACCTAATGATTTTATGATCACTGTTCCCCATTTCTGACTGAAACATGCTCCACTTTTTTTTATTATTTGGGGGATATGGGCTTCTCTGGCTGGGCCAGCATTTATTGCTCATTCGTAGTTGTCATTGAGAAGCTGCTTTCTTGAACCTCCACAGTTGATTCGGCGTTGGCACACCCACAAAGCTGCCAGAGGAGTCCAAAATTTTGACCCAACAATTCTAAAGGAGCAGCAATGTATTACCAAGCCAGAATGGTGCATGGCTTGAATTGCAGATAGTGGTGCTCCCATGTACCTACTGCCCTTTTCCCTTTTGATGTAAGTGGTCATACATTAGCGAGGTGCTGTCTAAAGAATTTGGTGAATTTCTGTGGTGTATCTTGTAGTTGGTACACACTGCTGCTACTGTAAATCAATGATAGAGGGAGTGAATGTCGTGGATATGATGCTAATCGAGTGTGCTGCTTTGTCCTGGATGGTGTCAAGTTTCTTGAGCATTGTTTAAGTTGCACTTATCCAAGCAAGCAGGGAGTAATCCATCACATTCCCAACTTGTGACTGTCAGTTACTGGCCTCAGTATTCCAAGCCTCTCACCTGCTTTAGTAGCCACTGGCAAATCCAGTTCCATTTCTGATCAAGGGTGACCCCAGGATGTTGATAGTGGGGAATTTATTTCAAATAGTGGTTCTCAGAGTGATTCCTGAATTAGGAAACAACCATGTGTGGAGAAAGAGTTGCTGACCATGAGAGAAAGATCTTACAGTACTGGTCCTGAAAGACATCCAAATGCAAGTAGAGGTCATTGCTTGAATAGATTATGCAATGAAAGGAGGGATACAGTTCAGTCCGGAGACAGGGCTAGGAGCAGAATTGTTCATATTTGTGAAGGTTGGTGACTGCCAATAAACCCGAGGTTAAACTACTCAGAGGCAAAATTAAAGCAATTAGATAGTTGGAAGGAACTTGTGGTTTGTTTTAATAGATAGGATATACCCAGCCTTGTCACAAAGTCCCCTTTAACAACTATTCATCCTCCCAGCCTGATCGTTATCAACTCTATCTGTCCAACTGCTCTTCTCTCTCTTTAGGCTCTATCCTATTGTTTACTCCCTACCCCATCCCCCTCCCCTTTTTTCTGCAGAGAAACTGATATTTTCCCAGCCACCATCGGTTCTGAGGAAGGGTCACCAGACCTGCGATAGGTTTAGGGTTAGGGTTAACGTTAACTCTGTTTTTTCCTTCACAGATGCTGCCAGACCTGCTGAGTTTTTCCAGCAACTTTGCTTTGTTGCCACAAAGCTAGATTGTGCCCCGATGGAGGGGTTTTATAAAGCTAAAGCAAGGTTACTTACCCAAGGTACTGAAGAATGACTGAGCACTATAGGTGTTAGAATAGACGGTCCAGCAGGAAAAGTAGTCCTGAAATTTTATTTTTGCACTTCTTCTGGACTCTTATTAGTTTGTTTGTAGATCAATTGGCACAAAAGCCACACTTCAGCAGGGTGAATATTTTCAGGGAGAAATGTTTCTGAAACAAAGTGGCAAGGAATGATGAAGGGATACTACGGAAACTAAATACATAAATTTATGGTGTGCATGTTGCCTCAAAAGTGTGGTGTTTTATTGAAATTAAGTTGTGTTCAATTAAAAATAATGTTCAAGTGGTATGAAAAAGGGAAATTTTCCAGCATCTACATGATCCTTTTTGATGATATTTTATGGGACAGCTCTATGGAACTTGAGAAATTTTGACATTTTTAAGAATCCCTCCATCATAAGATCAGAAATGGTGGTATTCGCCAATGATTGCACAATGTTCAGTTCCATTTGAGACTCGTCAGATCCTGAAGCAGCCTATGTTCAAATGTGACAGGATGCAGACAATATCCAGACTTTCCCTGACAAGTGACAATTAACATTCACACCATGCAAATGACAAACAATGGTCCATTTGGCCAACAAGAGACAAGCTAACCACCATGCCCTTCCATTCAACTGTGTTACCATCACTGACTCCCTCACTATCAGTATCCTGTGGATTACTGTTGACCAGAAACTGAAGTGGACTTGACATTATAAATAAAATGGCTACAAAAGCAGGTCAGTAGCTAAGAAAATGGTGAGTAACTCACCTCCTGACTCCCCAAAACCTGTCCACCATCTACAAGCCACAAGTCAGGAGTGTGATGGAATACTCCCCATTTGCCTGGATGACTGCAGCCCCAATAACACTCAAGAAGCTTGGCACCATCCAGGACAAACCAGCCTGCTTGACTGGCACCATATCCACCCCTGTAGCACTGATGCTCAGTAGCAGCAGTGTGTACTATCTATAAGAGGCACTGCAGAAATTCACCAAACATCATCAGACAGCACCTTCCAAACCCACGTTCAGTTCCATCTAGAAAGACAAGGGGAGCAGATACACAAGAACACCATCACCCGCAAGTTCCCCTCCAAGCCACTCACCATCCTGACATGGAAATATATCGCCGTTCCTTCACTGTCACTGGGTCAAAATCCTGGAAATCCCCTCCCCATGGGACATTGTGGGTCTACCTAGAGCCAGGGACTACAGATGTTCAAGAAGGCAGCTCAGCACCACATTTTCAAGGGCAACTAGGGATGGACAATAAATACTGGCCCAGCTAGTAATGCCTATGTCTCATAAGTGAACAATAAAAATGATTTTGTTTCAACATTAAGCAGAATTAAGTTGAGATTCACCGTATAGTGGAATAATCTGCTCAACATTTACACTGTTAAGCCCTATCGCAATCTTATATGTTTCATAAGCTCACTCACCCCAGTCTTCTAAACAGCAACAAATAAAGACAAAGCTATGTTGCTGTTCTTGATAATCAACCTTTTCATCCCAGAAATCAGCCTAGTGAATCTCGTTTAAATTGCCTCCTGCGCCAGTATATCCTTGTTTAAATACAAAGACTAAAACAGTATCCAGCCTCCAGGTGTGGCCTCACTAACACCCTGTACAGTTGTAACAAGACTTCCCTGTTTTTAAACTCTAACCTTCCAGCAATAAATTACAAAATTCAATTTGCCCTCTCAATTACTTGCTGCACCCACATACTAACTTTTTGTGTTTCATGCACAAGAACATCTAGATCCCTCTGCATTATATGTTTTTGGAGTTCCTCTCCATTTTAATAATAGTCGGCCTTTTGGTTCTTCCAATCAAAGTCCATAACCTCACACTTTCCGGCTTAAAACTCTGTTTACTGGACTTTTGCCCACTCACACCCTATCTATATCCTCTTGCAGTTTTCTTATGTCCTCACCACAACAAGCAAGGCCACCTATTTTTGTATCCTCAGCAAATGTGGAAATATTACACTCTGCTCTCACCTCCAAGTCATTAACATAGTTGGTAAATAATTGAGGCACTAGACTGATTCTAAAAAAGAACTGAAGATTGTAAAACAAAAATTGCTAGAGAAATTCAGCAGGTCGGGCAGCATCTGTAGAGGCAGCAGAGTCAGCATTTCAGGTCCAATGACTCTTCATGAGGCACTCTACTAGTTATATATTTCCAAAATGAAAAAGACCCATTAAATCCTGACTTTATCTTCTTCAATCCTTAATCCATGCTAATACATTACCCCTAGTACAGTGGGCTCCAAATATATGCAATAACCTTTACATGGCACTTTTTCAACTGCTTTCTGAACATCCGAATACACCTCAAGTGCCATTTCCTTTTGTCAACTCTGTTGGTTATATCCTCAAAGAACTCTAGAAAATCTGTCAAACATGCTTTCTCTTTCACAAAACCTGCTGATTTTCTTTGATTGTATTAAGAATTTCCAAATGCCCTGCTAATTCTTCCTTAATGATAGACTCTAGCATTTCCCAACAACAGATGTTAGGCTAGCTGGCTGATAGTTTCTTGTTTTCTAACTTCCTCCCTTTTGAACAGGGGCATTGTTTTAGCAGTATTCCAATCCATTGGACTCACCCTGGAATCCAGTGAGTTCTGGAGTATTTTGACCAATCCCTCCAGTATCTCTGCAGCCACTTCCTTTAAAAATTCCTATGTGCATGCTCCTTCCAGTTGCTTTACAGCAGTCCCATACTGGAGTGGACATATAGGTGGCAGATGAACTTCAAAGGGAGAAGTGTGAGCTCGTACAAGGAACAGCATAAAATAAAGGGTACTATTCAAAATGGTGTACAGGAGCAGAAAAACCTGGATGTATACGTGCATATGTCATGAAAGATTACAGGACAGTTAGAGAGAGTTTAAAGAAAACACACAGTATTTTAGACATCATTAATTGAGGTATAGAGTACAAAAGCAAAGCGATAAAAGCAAAGTACTGCAGATACTGGAGATCTGAAATAAGACCAGAAAGTACTGGAGAAACTCAGCAGTCTTGGCAGCACCTGTGGATAAAGAAATAGAGTTAACATTTCCAATCTGATATGACTTCTTCAGAACAGTTTGGAGGAAACCTATTGAACTCAAAATGTTGATTCTGTTTCTCTCTGCACAGGTGCTGCTAGACCTACTTAGCTTCTCTGAGGTTTTGGAGTAGATTTGTAGCTCGGGTTGTGGGTGTTGTGGTTGGTTAGTTTGTTGTTCCGCAGACGTTTCATTACCCTGCTGGGTAACATCATCAGTGCAGCCTCTGATGAAGCTTTTCTAACACTTAATATTTTTTATTACAAGAGTAAACGGTTATGGTATGAGATATCAGTTAGACCTCAATTGAAGTATTGTACATAGTTAGGAAGGATGTGAATGTCTTGAGAGAGTGCAGAAGAGGTTTATGAGAATGTTTTCAGGGATGAGAAACTTCAGTTATGAAGACAGATTGAAGATACTGGGTCTGTTTCATTGGAGAGAAGAAGGCTAAGCAGAGATTTGACAGAAGTTCTAAAAATCATAATGGGTCTGGACAAGGTAGATTGAGAAAAATGGCTTACAAAAGGAACAAGAAAGAGACGACACAGATTAAAGTGTTTTGCTAAAGAAGCAAGTGTACACAGGTGACTTGGAAACGATTCAGAGTCGAGTAAAGGAGTAAATATTTTTCTGAAGAAGGGTCCCAACCCAGAACGTCAACTTTCCTGTTCCTCTGATGCTGCCTGGCCTGCTGTGTTCCTCCATCTCCACACTGTGTTATCTTTGACTCCAACATCTGCAGTTCTTACTATCTCAGAGGTGAGTAAAACCATTTCTGATAGAAAAAATAGGTGAGGTCAGAAACAATATTTTTGTATAGGGAGTATTTAGGGGGATGCAATGCCCTAAGTGTGATGAGGGCTGATTCATTGAGGCATTCAAGAGGGTATTAGATGGTTGTTTCTATTTAAATAATGTGCACGGTTAGGGGGAAATGGCAGGAGATTGGCACTAAATCAAAATGCTCAGAGTGCCATTGCAGATACACTGGACCAAATGGCCTTCTTCTTAACTGTACAAATTCTGTGATTCATCAATGAGAAGGCAATTTAGGCAATTTTATAAAACTGTTTATTACATATTAAGACTAAATGCTACAATACATAATATTTGGATATATAGTAGGTTCTAATGGCATGGCACCATGGCAGATGGTAAAATTTTAATCCAAATCAAAATCTAGAGTGACAAGGTGACTTGGTGGTTAGCACAGATGCCTCACAGCGCCAGGGACCTGGGTGTGATTCCACCCTTGGGTGACTGTCTGTGTGGAGGTTGCATGTTCTCCCTGCGTCTGCATGTGTTTCCTCCACAGTCCAGGTTAAGTGGATTGGCTATGCTAAATTGCCTATGATGCACAGGCTCGATAGGTTAACAATGGGAAATGCAGGGTTACAAGGATAGGATAGGGGGTTGGTTCTGGGTGGGATGCTGTTTGGAGGGTCAGTGCGGACTTGATGGGTCAGATGGCTTATGACTTAATTGTAACCATACGAGAACAGCGGATAGTTGCAAAACTCTGGGTCATTAACGTCCTTGAGGGTGGGAAATCTGCTGTCCTTACCTGAACTAGCCCATATGTGACTCCAGACCAATAGCAATTAGGTTGACTCTCTGCTTCCTGGGCATTTACTAGCCCACTCCCACTAATGAAATCTTACACTGTCACGTTATTGAAGGACTGTTCCATAAACTATTGCCTAAAACCAATTATTCATCTGTGCTTAGTTCTCTCTCTTTCTCCAATCTGACTCCACCCACACTATGTGATAGCAAGAACTGGAGATGCTGGAGTCAGAGATAACACGGCGTGGAGCTGGAGAAATGCAGCAGACCAGGCAGCATCAGAGGAGCAGGAAAGTTGACATTTCGGGTCAGGATCCTTCTTCAGAAACGTCAACTTTCCTGTTCCTCTGATGCTGCCTGGCCTGCTGCGTTCCTCCAGCTCCACACTGTTATCTCCACCCACACTGTACTATTTATGCCACATTGCGGTGCAGCAGTTGCTCCAGGGACCTTAGAAACAATGACGCGGTCCAATTATTTTCAACGCCACACAGGGCACCCTACGAAACGCCTCGCTCCGAAGTTAGTCCATACTTGCAGCAACACAAACGCTGCTCCTTTCGCTGGTGGGTGCCTCAGCGGGAGGCTGGTTGCACGTGTCCAAATGTCATGCAGCTTGCAGCGGGGAGAGGCGGGGTCACGGTGGCGCGCATGCGCAGATAAGGCGGCCGCGGCTTCCGGAGCTCAGACGCTAAGACCAGGAGATAGCGGGGAGAGTCCCGGACGGTGAGGCAGCTTTGACCGCAGAGGTATCGAGTGCATGATCTTGTAGCAGCCGAATCGGTTTTTGAGGAGGGAGTGTTGGGGGTGTCTTTCGTTCAGGGCCATTCTGAAAGGGAATGAACCGTTAAGCTGAAGTGAGCGGCTCTCTGCCGTTTTAGGGGAGGGAGAGGCTTGTCGTGATTGTTTTGCTTGCGGTGCCCTCTGGGAGTTGTAGTCCCCCAACCTCGGCTTGAGCCATCACTTCCCGCAGGCTCTGCTGGGCCGCTTGGACTACAAGTCCCAGAGGGCCCCGCGGCCCTGGCCTCCACCTTCGCTCCTCCTCCCCACCCCGCTGTGTGTTTTCTCCCTGAGGGGAGGGGAGCAGAGCAAAGCAAAGCAGCGGCTTTCGGAGCAGTAGGTAAATAATACCCGTTGTCCCGTGACTTCAACCGGGTTTCCTTTATCGGGAGCAGTGTAGCTGTATTTAGTTGTACAAGAGCCCTGCTGATCAATCGATTTTGTATTTTTCTTCTTGCTGGAGGAACGGTGAAAATTTTAAGAGGTGAGTCTGGAGTCGAAAAGCTGCACTGGGCAAATTCTGTCCAGTTGGAACAGCTAGATGTCAGAATGTTGTCAGAGTCATATAGTGTGAGGCCAATACCACAGCAACGCAAAACTGGTCATTTGGAGACGTTTCTTAGACACCAGTCTGCCCAGTACTTTTACAAGAGGATAGTGACCCTTTAACTTCATACAGTTCTTCTTTTATGTTTCTGGCTCTGACTTTGTTTGAGTGCAGTGGTTTGGAGTATTGTGTCCAGTTCTGGTCGCCCAGCTATAGGAATGATGTTGTTATGCAGGAGAGGGTTCAGAAGACATTCACCAGTATGTTGCTGGGTGTGGAAGGTTTGAGTTGTAAACAAAAAGGCTGGAGGGGACTGGTTTCTCTGGGGCATAGGAGGTTGAGAGGTGACCTAATAGAAGTTTATAAAGTCATGAGGGGTACAGATCAGGTTAGTAGTAGTTGTCTTTTCACCAGGATGGGGGAATTTCAAGATTGGGGGGCACATTTTTAAGGTGAGACTTTTTTTTAAAAAAAGGGACTATTTTTCACGTGTGTGTGTGTGTGTGTGTGGTGAACTTCCTGAGGAAGTGGATGTGGGCATAAGTAGAACATTTAAAAGACATTTAGATAAGTACAGGAACAGGAGATGTTTGGAGGGATATGTGCCAAGTGCAGGCAGGACTATCTTGGTTTGGGAGTATGTTTGGCATAGGCCAGTTGGACTGAAGGGTCTGTTTCTGTGCTGTATGTCTGTTTTTATACAATTTTAGAATCTTAGGATTTTTTCTTTTAAAAACTTTACAATCATGTGGTGAGTCACATATCCTCACCAAATTTGGAGGAGTATGTTGAATTGCAACATGTGTGAAATGCTGTTTGTTTTTTGTGACAATTGCAGTTGAATTTGAAGGTTTTGTTCTGTTTTAAAGTAGCTGTGTTTTGTGGGACTCTTCAAAGTTTATTTTAATACCTAATTTGAATAATTACTTTTCTTTTTTACCTTTTTTAAAATATTTATTTCAATCATTTAAGGTTGTTAAAGATCTGTGGTATAAACAATTGTCTATTTGATTCATAAAATTGTTTTACTCACTGGGTGCTAGTTATTTAGAGAGTAGCAAATTATCTTTCAGCTTTAAGCTTCCTTCTCACACTCTGTAGCCACCTTGCCCCCTCAACCCACCATGAGCTGTCTCTCATTCTTTTTGAACATTTTTAATTGTTCAATGATTGGTGCTTGGGTTTTAGTTGCACAGGCATGAAGCTGTTGTTTTACTTCACTAAAAATCTCTGCCTCTCTCTCTTTCTCCTTTAGAACCTATGACTAGGATCTGCTTTGTAGGGTTGGTGGCTGATTTTGTTTGATAAAGGTAGTACATCTTTAAAAAGATTTAATATGTTAAAAGGGCTATCTAAGTGGATTTTAATGTTGACCTTTTTTTTTAAAAAGTGCATTTATATAATGCCTTTTTGAGCTTGGGATGTTTCAAAATGCTCTACAACCAACTTCAGCTTTTTCATGTTTTAATATTTCCTATTGTGAACTTACACTTCTAAAGTACTTAATTGGTTTCAAAATTCTTTGGGACACCTCAAGGTTATAATCAGTGATTAGTTAAAAGCAGCATTCTTCTGTGTTCCCTTAATGCATATTCCAAAATCACAATTACTTAGTGACTGCTAATCAAAAGTACTTAATGTTTAGGTAAATGCAGCAACCAATTTATTCAGTGCAGCTAAAATAAATGAGTGAATAAAATATTCATCAATATGTCTGAGAAAAATTTGCTGTGCAGGACTCTTAAAATCCTCTCTACTATCTGTAAAGCGCACGACAGGGTGTAGCAGAATAAGGATGCTATTGCCCTGGACAGAATCCATTTGATAGTGTTGAAAAGCAAAAAAGGAACAATTGTACGCTTGGGCATGCTACAGACTTCAAACAAGAGGGTCAGTTAGCTGAGTTGGCTGGACAGCTGCTTTGCAACAGTGATGCCAACAGCATAGGTTCATTCCTTGCACTGGCTGAGGTTACCATGAAGGATTCTCTTTCTCAACCTCTCCTATTGCTAAAGGCATGGGGATCCTCTGGTTAAACAACAACCAGTCATGTCTGTCTCTAATGAGCCCTGTAATCTGTTAGGATAGTATATATAGAGAGGGATAAATGAGCAAACTTGCACGGAAATCAAAAAGGTGCAAGAACAAGAGCAGTGATGATCCAGCCACCTGAGTCAGTGCTGACATGAGGATAAACAAGCTAGGGATCCCTGTATGCAGATGTGCTTAAATATAATAACACTCCTGTTAGAGGATGCCTAATATTGGTGGGGGAGGAAACTGTTTAGTGGCTTTTCTTTACTTGTGAGAGTTGTCCTTGCCTTGCTGCTGTAAAGGACAGTAATAAGAACATGAGCCTGGTGCTCTTGGAGCTTTGTAGTCTAGGTTAATTTGCTGCTGGTCCACAACATTGTCATGACACCTGTAGCCTTAGTAATTCTGGTGCTGATTTCACCTTCAGGGGACAGGTTGCTGCTAACTGTTGATCCAAGGTATGTGAAGCTGAAATGGCTTCCAGAGTGAGATTGTTGATGGACTCTACATTCCAATCCAAAATTTTGGTCTTCCTGATGCTGTTTTTCAGTACACACTGTTCAGCTCAAGGGTGGATCTACAAACAGCTGCAAGTGAACTTCATTGCAGCATGCTAGTGTAGCTAGGACATCATATGTTTGGCCTTGACACACTTTTTTTTAGTCAAGAACATAAGACCTAGGAGCAGAGTTAGGCCATTTGGTCCATTGAGTCTGCTCTGTTGTTCAATCGTAGATAATGTTTCTCAACTCCATTTTTCTGCTACCATTGTCTAGCTTGCTCATAATCCTCCAAGAATTCTAACAGATTTGTCAGGTATGACCTCCCCTTAATGAAATTGTGCTGACTCAGCCCTATTTTACTATGCATTTCCAAGTACTCCTCAGTCTCATCCTTAATAATGGACTCTCAAAATCTTACCAGTGACCACAGTCAGGCTAACTGTCCTGTAATTTCCCTCTCTTGTCTCCCTTAAATAGGAGTGTTACATTATCTGGCTGAATAGCTTGCCATCGGCTCTGGTATATAGGTAGATGCTCTCATTTGAGTTGTTGGAAATTAACAGTAGCAGCATAATATGCCCAAGAGTGAATGTGCTGGGGCTGCAGCGATTCGAGAAGGCAGCTTATGACCACCTTCTCAAGAGCATCTAGGATTGGGGAATAAATATTTGCTCAATCTGAGGCCCAAAACCCACGAATTAATTGAAATAAAAGATGCTGCTGATCTTTGAAAACATCAGTTCCTCCATTGTGTCAGAGATAATAGGTACTGCAGATGCTGGAGAATCCAAGATAACAAGGTGTGGAGCTGGATGAGCACAGCAGGCCAAGCAGCAGCATAGGAGCAGGAAAGCTTGACGTTTCGGGCCTAGACCCTTCATCTGGAATTATGAATGTTTGCATGCAAGGAAGCTGTGGTGTCTAGGAGGCTAATTATTTTTCTCTTCCAGCTAGAAGTGCCTGATTCTATTAATAGGTCAGAGGCCTTGGTGTTTCCTGCTTTATTGATGGCAGTTTGTTGACACTGGCAAAGTGACAAAATCATATTTGCAGTTGCTGTACCAGCTTTGAAATCGCATTGACACTGTGTGTGATACCAGGGTCTGCTAACTCTCGGGCACTAGTTAAGTATTTTGGGAAGGTATTTGCAAGGAGATGCTTGATATTGTTAGTGTCAGCAATTCTGCCCTCTCAGAATCCATCCATAGAGTCCCTACAGTGTGGAAACAGGCCATTTGGCCCATCAAATCCACACTTGCTCTCCAAAGAGTGTTCCACCCATGTGATTTGGGGCCACATGTGGGAATATCGAATTTAAAAACCTTTGGTTAGCCAGCAAAACAGTATTGCACCCTGTTGCAGCTTAACACTTTAGAGAGGATATGATGGGATTCCAGAGTCATGGGAAAGTAGCTGCAAGATTAGGATGGTGAAGCTAGGCTTATTCTTCACAAGGAAAACAAAGATTTGATAGAGGTGTACAAAATTATGACACTTAGACAATGTAAACAAAGGAAACTTTGTATTAGCTGCTGTTGCAAGGACTAAATTCACATTTTTGAGATTTTGTACAAGATATGCATGGAGGTTGAGGAAGAGACTTAAGCAGCCAGTAGAAACGAACTGAAAGCATTGCCCACAAGGGTGGTGGAAGTTGAGACGGTCGCTGGTTTTGAAAAAAAAAATTCAGTGGTTTGAAAGAAACTGAATAGTTGTTCAAAAGAAATAAAGTTTCAGGTCAAGGTCAGAGAGAGCAGCAGTACTGGATTAACTGGGTTGCCTATAGCAAGCCATGAATGGCTTCCTACTATGTAAATCACTCTGTGCCTCTTTGCTAGGATATGTGCAATTATAGCAACACTTAGTCTTGATGTCAGTCAGGACAAGGTGTGCTTGATATCCATTCCACCAGATTACTCATTAAGTAGGAGAATGCAGCCATTTCCCAGTGTAACTTTTAGAAAACTTGTACCAGTGTGCTGAAGGATGTATACTTTTTTTTTTAAAAGGCTTCAAATCACCATTCAAAATCTAGATGTTGGAACTAAATTAAAGTTGGTATTTTATGCTGCTGGAGTTGATGATCTCCTGACGCAGTGATAGTTTGAAAATATATTCAAACAAATTTTATTAAATGTCTACAATATTTGCATATTTTAATCATCTTTGGCAATGTAAATTAGTCATTTGGATTTTGCCCGTTCTAAAATTATTAATGTATTTTAGCCCAACATTTACAGTTTTTATTGTGAAAGTCATGCTATAAATAGATCTGCATCATTTGCAGCTTTTTAAACAACTAAATGTATTGGGAGGAAAAACTCAAACAAATGTAAAAACAAGCATGGGGCTGGATGAACACAGCAGGTCAAGCAGCATCAGAGGAGCAGGAAAACTTGACGTTTCAGGCCTAAACCCTTCATCAGAAAAGGGTTCATCAGATGAAGGGTTTAGGCCTGAAACGTCAAGTTTTCCTGCTCCTCTGATGCTGCTTGACCTGCTGTGTTCATCCAGCCCCATGCTTGTTATCTCGGATTCTCCAGCATCTGCAGTACCTTTTATTTCTGATACAAATGTAAAAACAACTTACTGTATGAGGTAACTATGTATGTGTGGTTATAGAAAACAAATATATTGGTACATGCTAATTAACTAACTGAACCTTGTTGAATGGACAGTTAGAAGCATCCCTGTGGCCTAATGTTGCAAGTCTTAATATGTGGGATCTTGTAGTGCTGTGAAAGTGTTCCTATCTGCAAGCCTCCAAGTCCAAGTTCAAGTTCCGCTTGCCCTGGAGGTGTATGAGCAAATTGATCTTTTTAAAATTGACAAGAAGGAGTTTTACTGAGCTGCATTGTTAAAAAGGGCCAAGCATACCACATCTCAATTGTTACAATTCACTTCAACTGTTGAAATAAGTGTTTATAATGTGGAACCAAAAGTTTTGAAGACAATTTAAATCTCTCCATGGGGCAGCATGGTGGCTCAGTGGTTAGCCCTGCTGCCTCACAGTGCTGGGAACCCAAGTTTAATTCCAGCCTTGGGTGACTGTCTGTGTGGAGTTTGCACATTCTCTCCATGTCTGCATGGGTTTTCTCCAAGTTCCCTCCAACAGTCTGAAGATTACATGGATTGGCCATGCTAAATTGCCTATTGTGTCCAGGGATGTGCACACTAGGAGGATTAACCATGGGAAATGAAGGGTACGGGGGTAGGATACTCTTCAGAGGTCTCGATGACCTGCTTCCACACTATATAGGGATTCTATGAATAGCTGATTTAACTAACTAAATTTTCATGAGATCTGATATAAGATTTTATTCCTTTCACTAAGGATGGTTATATAAAGGCCACCAGATATTCATATAGGAACTTGGGGGGGATTAAAAGAACATTTGTCACAACTTTAGAGTGAAAACTACTGATTAAAAGTCACATTTTGAAGAGACTTTTGATGGGCAGATTTAGGAATAAATGAGAGAGTATGATTGGAAGAAAGGTGCACATATTTAACCATAGTTAAAGGAGCAGAAGTTGCTAGCTAGTACATAAGTGTTTTTTTTTTTGATGATGTTTTGTGGAGTAAGATGTTATGGAATTTAACTTAGCTAAAGGTTCTGAAATCAAAGTACTGTGGGGCAGGAAAGCAGTGCAAGTATTCAAACTTAAAGGTGGTTTGTTGATAGAAATAATATTGTTTAGGATAAGGACAAGAGATAAAAGCCCATCATTTGTTGAATGTTCACATGGTGTTCTGGAGAAGAGTTTTTTTTTTTTAGAAAGCAGAAATTCTTAAAGCAGCCGGTTGCTAGATGAGTTTGCGGGGACATTTACTTGGGTGTTTGAATTGGGATGGGCTGGAGGGCTTTTCTGACATGTATGTCTATGTTGTGATGTTCATTACATTTTTTTAAAAAAAGATATATATAAATTCAACTTATCCTGCTAAATAGGATTGGAGAATTATGCAGGAACTTTCTCCTACTCCCTGAACAATTTTCCTCTTGTTCTCCCCCCTTCCCCCCCCCCCCCCGCAACATATCCTCTTGAATAGATGTAAAACATAGGAAAAATACTGTCTATCCTCCGTAAGTTAATACTTCCCCAAAATTCTTTCAACCACCAATCTAATCTTGAATGTTGACAATAGTTTCAACCTCGACCACTGACCTTGGAAATAAATTCCACAAGAGTGAGAAACGATGTTTCCACCCACTCTGATTTAAAATCTGATGAGGGTTTAGTAAATGTCATTGATTTTTATGTGAGCTAATGAGCTTTTCTGCATTAATAGTATGACCAGAAAGAGAGTCTGTGCACTCCATATGCTTACAAGTAGATCAACTAACAGGAACTTCAAATTATTCCTCAATTGCGGTGATTCTCAGCATGGAATATGTAGTAACTACAAAAAATGTTCTCTTTAGGCACTTCAATGGGCAATGACTGAGGTTCAAAAAAGTTATCCGTTTCAGAGGTTGCTGTGTTGTCTTGGTCATGTAGTGCTTTACACTACTTGATAGCATTGTTGTGTCATAGGTACAAGTCTTCACTATACATTTATGCCTATTATTTGGTAATTCCTATATGGTTTCAGACTACACTTCATTTCAGGTATTTTTGTTAACTTGTATTTGTGAAACAATAACCTTTCTCAAATCTTTGTTTTGGGAGCTAACAGCAGTATTGCATATTTTCTAAGGTCTGTTCCTCTATTTGAACAACATTATTCAAGTCATATCATTCATTTCTATTACAAATATTTGTGTCCATCTGTGGAAAAGAAGCTATAATGATACCAAATAAAAACAGGGCTGAAATTAACTCTGAAATTTAGATCTGTGCTGTCGTACTGATGAAGGGTCACCCTTTGTACTAGAGCTTCTCAAATTGGGTGTCACGACCCCAAGTGTGGTTACAAGCTGCAATTTGAGGTCATGAAGTCCAGAGCAGTAATGACTAATTTCTGTCAGTTCTACTCCTAACTCTTCTCTACCAGAGCCCTCAATGCAAGGTCATCAAGGGATCACAACTTTCAAGCCTTGCAATGGGGTCACAGTGGGAAGGACGTTGGGAAGCACTGCTGTATGTAAATGTTGCCTGACTGGAAATCTTTTCCATAATTTTCCCATTTCTATTTCTGATTTACAGCATCCCTGGTATTCTGCTGTTTGATTAGTGTGATTAATGTCATTCTTTTCCCATTCTTAATAGAGAATGATAAGAGATTACTTATGTCTACGTTTGTAGACAAAATTATATGGGGAAAATACTGGAGTTGAAATCATTGTAATCTTTTGCAACAATGCAGTCACGTGGTCTATAGCAGATGAGTACAGTACAGTCAGGTTGGACGATGAAGAGCAAGAGACCAGGTAGGGTGAAATTAGGTTAAGGAGAAGAAAGAGTCTGAAGGGAGGAGAAGCAGGAGATCGTGGATTTGACTTGAATACATAATTTAAATTCATATTTCAAAGTACCAAGGGATTACTCTAATCTGTGGTGTATTGGGTTGAGATGACTACAGTCATCAGCAGTGGAACAAAGGGAGTGAGGAGGTGACAGCATGGAGACTGTGTTGTTGAGACAGCTGGAAAGCAAGAGACCATTGAAAGATTTGAGCACAAGAATGAGAACTTTAGCACTATCGCCGTAAGAGCAAAAGTAGGCTATTCGGCTCATCAAGTCTGCTCTTCCATTCAATTAAATCATTGTGGATTTGTTCATTCTCAACTCCATTTTCCTGCCTTTTTCTCAATAAATCCTCATTCCCTTGATGATTTAGAAATTTGTCTATCTCATCCATGAATATTCATTGCCCAGTCTTACATTACCTTCTGAGAGAAGGAATTCCCCTTCATTTCTATGTTAAGTCTGCAACCGCTTAGTTTCTATGTCTACCCTCTCAAGTCACGTACAAATCTTGTATGTTTAAATAAGGTTGCCTGTCATTCCTCTAAATTCCAGTAAGCACAGGCCCCACCTATTCAACCTCATCTGACACAACAGTCCCTGCAGATGTCATTATCAGCCTAATGAACCTTATTTGGACTGTCTCTAATGCCAGTATGTCTTTCCTGAGTTAAGGTGCCCAACCTGGTTTACAATATTCCTGCTGTGGTCTTAGAAGTGCCTTGTATAGTTTTAGTGCAACCTTGCTGCTTCTGTACTCCATTTCTTTTGTAATAAAGGCCAACATTCAATTTTCTTTTCTTATTACCTGCTGAACATGGCTGCTAGCTTTTGATTCAGGGATTAGAAACTCCCAAATCCCTCTTCTGTAGCTTTTTGCAGCTTTTATTTAAATAATATTCAGTTCCTCTGTTCTTGCTGCCAAAGTGCATAACCTCACATCTTCCTATAATAAAACACAACTGCAGATGCAGGAAATCTGAAACGAGCACTGAGTGCTGGAGCAACTCAGCAGGTCAGGCAGCGTCTGGAGAGAGAACAGTTAAGGTTTCAAATTTGGGACCCTTTGTCAGAACACTGTGACACCTGAAGTGACTAGAGAAGCTGGTATTGTTGTTCTTAGAGCAGAAATGTTGTGGGGAGATTTAACAGGAATGGTTATAATGGAAAGATTTTGGTAGTAAAAGCCTTGTTTACTTATACAGGTTTGAGGAGCCTTGTTAATTGAGTTTATAAGATTTTGGTTTCTTTTGACTTTTGACTTTTTTAATCAATAGTGGTGAACAATGTCAGAAGAACCACCACCTCCATATCCTGGGGGGCCTTCTGCTCCATTACTTGAAGAGAAACCAGGACAGCCACCATCGACAGGTACAAACAATATTTTGGCTAAAAAATTTCATAGAATACTTGAAATTATAGGTATATAGTCCAAAATCAGGCTGTCTGAAAACCAAAATTTAGAGAATTAAGAGCATAGATGAAATGTCTTGACAGTTTCAGTTGAGTTGTGTACTTCATTCACCATTGTGATGGCAATTCAAAAAGTAGCAATGAGTCCAAGACTCAATTGTTGTGGAGAATAGGACAGTGTTTTATGTCAAATGCAAAAAAGGTATTCTTACGATAATGTCTTTTTTTTAAAAGAGAAAAGTTCTATTGTGCAGACAAAGTAAATTAGTGTGACTCTGAAAGTGCAAGATTAAAATCCAGGAAGACCTAGATTTGACGTGGTTTCTGTCCCAAAGATGCTGGATTTTGGTCTTTGTACCTGTAGATAACTGAGGAAAAAATCTACTGCCTTCATGCTGAGCACCATTTATTGAATCAGAATTTTTAAGACTTAAACTCTTGTGTGATCTGAATTACTGTGAACATTGCTTACTGTTTTAAAATTCCTTCTGTATTGAAAAGGAACAGAAGTTGAGTGCATGTTTTGTAGGTTAGATTTTACAGTGCAATTTGAAATACATCAAATTATTTTGATGTGGCAGCTTGCAAACATATATTTAATATATTTGTTTTGAGGTATGCTGAAGAGTGATCCATGTATAAACTTGATACTTTTTAAATGTTTTGCATCTAGGGTATCCTTGTTTATCAGCATGTTGAGCTAACCAATGTGTAACAGTACAATGTGAAACAATAGCAAATCAGTAAAGGCCAAAAAAAGTAAGAATTAAAAGCAGAACAAATAACTAGAAAGCTTCCACTAAAAAACAGTTTGATACTCAAAATATATCAATTCTGAAAGACATTTACATAGAGTCATTAAGTAATTTGAAAAATTAAGGAAAATATTTATTTTTGATGAAGAAACTTGCAAATTGATTTTTAGATTTTTGATCCTTTTTAAAAATTAGACTTAAAGCTGTTTTGATTTTGGCCAAGTTAAATTTATTTTCTTTTTAATATCTTAATTTCATCAGTTTCACCAGAACAATGAATGCTAACCTGCACGTTTTACTTTGTATGTTGTGTACAACAGCATCAGTGTTTATGGAGAGAGAGAGAGCAGAGGAGTTAATTTGTTTTCAAGATGTGCACCTCAAGTTTAATCTTGGTTTTTTTTTTTGAGGCCAGAAACAACCTTTCAAAGGTGTAGGCAGTTGAACATCATTCACAAATACAACATTTTGGCTGTTTTATTAATTAAAACTAAACTTCTCAGCAGGAATAAACCCTTGTATATACAGGTGTTACATTAAATTCATAATTCACATTGTCATTTGAACCAGTTGTACTTTTATTACAATGTGGAAAATATTTCTGCCTGTCTCTTCAGTGCATACGCCACCTACTACTCAAACCCATGGATATTCCATCCCACCAGATGGTGGACCACCTCCTTATGAGCCAATGGCGCAACCAGGATTTGTACCTCTCCACACACCAGCAGAAGGTGGTATGCCCACGCCGCCTCATGGTAATTAAACGTGAAAAACTTTTGCGTGATTGCTGAATTTGTGACCCCGATAGACTGCTGATTCAATTACCCTTCAAAAATATGAAACAGTACTGGGTGTTAAATAATTGTTCGGAGTTAATGTGTGAAAGATTCAGGTTTACATTTCAATGAAAACTTTATCAGAAATATTTCTATATAATGATTCAACTGATTTGGAGGAATCCAAAGTTGGGTTGACAAGAAATAGAACTAGCAAAGAGCAAAACATTGCAAATGCTGGATGTTTAGAATAAAAACGGAAAATTCTGGAAATAGTCAGCTGGGCCTAGCAGTAACAGTGGAAACAGAGCCAGAATTTTGAAGGATCACCAATGTGAAACGCTAACTCTATTTCTGGAGAGAGGCTGCCAGACCTGCTTGTACAGCAGTTTTTGCTAATAGGGTTTTTAAAAAATTGGTTTCAAGAAGTACCTCATTCCCATTGTCACTTTTTTAAAAAAAATTTGACAATAATTACAGTGCCTGTTCAAATCTAGCCTTCTCAGTTGATAACTCATAACCACATATAACTCCTATGTTTCTTCATGCAGTGGACAGGCATTAGAGTATTGGTTCTGGTGTTTAGACCATAAGAAATAGGAGTGGAAGGAGGCCGTTCAGCCCTTTGAGTCTGCTCCTCCATTCGATGAGATAAAGGTTGATCTGATAACTTCCAACACTACTTTCCTGCCTTTTTCCCAGAACCCTTGATTCACTTCCTGCTTAAAAATCTGTCTCTGCTTTGAATAAACTTAATTACCCAACCATTGTAGCCCTGTGTGGGGTAAGGAATTCCACAGATTCACTACCGTTGGAGATGTAATTTCTCTTCATCTGTCTTAAATATGTGACATCTTAGATTATGCCCTCTGGTCCTAGGCTCTCCCACAAGGGGAAACAACCTTTATGCATCTACCCTGTCAGGTCTTGTTAAGAATCTTATGTTTTAATAAGGGAACCTCTCATGCTTCTAAATTCCAAGTACAGGCTCAACCTATTCAACAATGCAGAAGATAGTCCTTCTATACCTGATATCAGCCTAATGAATCTTCTCTGGACTGTCTCCAACATGAGTATATCTTAGATAAGGGGCTCAAAAGTTCACGTTATTCCAGCTGTGATTGTGATAGTATTGTACCTAAACCAATGGACTGCAACTTGTAGAGTTCCATGTAAACTGAATCCAAAAAATCTCAAGCCAGTTCTATCTGGTGACTAATGCGTAGAACTGAATTAGTGTTAAGGACATCTTGATACTAAATACTCCAGTTTGCTCCAAGATGAGCTGTTATATACTCCCTATAGGATTGTACAATGCAGCATGTAGCCATTTATCAGAAGTTGCACCAGAAGAGTATTCCAGTTTGTTTCACTCCTCATTCATTTTTTTTTTTCTGCTGCAATTTTTTGTCTTCAAATACTTACGAATTTTTTTATGCTGGTATGGAATCTAATACCTAAGACCCCAATAGTGCTTTTAAAACCCAAGCAGTATGCCTAGTGGGTTTTTTTTCTCTTGCTCATACTCCCTCTGTTTCTTCACAAATTAATGTCCACTGGTTCCAACTATTAAGCTGCTGGATGTAGTTCCTCCTTATTTCATCGAACTAAACCCTTCTTCATTTTAATTCCCTGTAATGAATCTACACTTATTTTCTTTTTTTTTTTTTTTGAAGGAAGTTCCAAGTACTTTCATCCTCCATCCCTGGAACTGTTCTAGTAAATCTCTTCTGTACTGTTTCCCAAGATATCACAACCTTCCTAAAGTTTGGTGACCAAAATAATTTTAAAAATTTAGGTGCAATTGCAGTTGAGAATTTTGTTCCTTCCGGGTACTTTTTGCTGAATAAAGCTGCTGTTCTGTACTGTGCAATCTGTGTTTTGTGTTCCCATCATAAATTTAGAACCAGATGTAAACCAAGCATCCTAGTGAAAAAGCGACAATTCCTCAGAATTGTGGAAAATTAATTCTGATAGGCAATAGACTATTCATAAGCAGCAGTGTATGAGTGAAACAGCATAAGAATGACTAGTTTTCAGAGAGCATTATTGAATATCAAATGTTACCACAATTTGATTTTTAATGTTTTGTCCGTTTGTTCTGTATAGTAACTGAAAAGACCACTTGTGAATGCATGCATAAAGTGTCATTTCTGATATACCTCAGTCATGTTATCTACGTACTAAGTATGAATGTGACGTGAAATTGTGACACAGGTTTCAAAGATTTATTGAGCTTATACTAAATGCATTAAGCTTTAATTCAGCAAAATACATACGTGCAAGGAAAGATAATAAAAATTGAACAGTCTTTTAACACATTGATAATGTTATGGTACTGATCTCTTTTGTTTTGTTTTTCTCTCTTCCTGGACAGGTTACTACCCAACAGCTGGACATTATCCACCGCCAGGCCATTATGTACCCCCAGGCCACTATCCACCCCCTCCTGGACACTATGTTCCTCAGAGTGGACAAACAGCAACTGTTATAGTACCCCCAGGTGCTGCAACAACTGTGACAGTGCTGCAAGGGGAGATGTTTCAAGCTGCACCAGTGCAGACCATGTGTCCTCACTGTCAGCAGACTATCACAACTAAGATCACTTATGAAGTCGGCTTACTGAATACTTTGTTCTGCCTCTTCTGCTGTTTTGTGGGGTAAGTAACTACCGTAGAAAGATGATAGAAATGAACGCTGATGGAAATGCCTTTAGGTTTATTTGGTAACAAAGAACGGCACACAAATTAGAACTCTGCATTGAAACAAGTTAAATTTTGCAAGCAAACCTGTAACCTAGTTGTCTTCTGACCTATCAATGTATCCTTTGGTCCTCCACTTTTATTTACTAATCCACATTTCTATATTACCTGAAAACATAGACAGTATATCTTCATCCTAATTATTGATGGATGCAGTGACCAGAATTGATCACTGAACAATATCTTGTGGAGTGCAACTAGTCACTTCCAGAGAGCATCTACTGTTTCTTCCCATTCAGCTAATTTTTTGGTCTTTGGCTTCCTAATAATTCTATACTAGTTAATGACCACCAGTGGTTCCTGTCATGTATTTCCTTCCTTAAAGACATTTGTAAACCAACTGGGCTTTTACAGCGATCAACAATAATTATTGTCCCTATTACTGAGACTAGCTCTTAATTCCAGATTTTATTAACTAAATTTAAATTCCATCAGCGGCCATGGAGTCTCTAGATTACCAGTCTAGCTGAACTACAATCTTTCCCCTTTTTGGCTACATTACTCAATAATGTTGGAATGTTAACCAATCAACAAATGGGAATTAGGCTGCACAAATATCCCCGTCATTATTGATGGGGAGCCCAGATAATCATTCCAAAAGACACAGCTGAGGCATTTACATTCATCTCCAGCAAGAGATATCTAATGGGTGATCAATCTTGGTGTCATCCAGTGATCAAAGTTTCCACGAAGGCCTGTGTGCTCTGACAACATTTTGAGAAACAGTACTGAAGATTTCAGCTCTAAAACGAGCCTTTCCCCTAGCCAAACTGTTACAATTCAGGCATAACTCATTTAACCAACTGTGTAGAAATTTGCCCAGGTATGTACTGTATGCACACAGCAGGGCAAATCCAACCCAGCCAACCCCCCCCCACCCTAATAAGTTTCACTGATCAACCAAGTGATGGAAATGGTCATCAACTGTACTTTCAATGGCACATATTCAGCAGCATCCACTCAGTGGGTCACTCAGCTTCCGACCCCATTACAGCCTTGTTATAAATGTGGATGAAAGAACTCCTCTCCAGAGGTGACAGCAATCAATTACCCTAGACTTGCAGCATTTGATGGAGCGTGCCATCGAGTAGCTTCAGTAAAACTAGTGAGTGGGAATTGGGAGCAAAATTCTCCACCTGTTGGAGTCATGCTGAGTACAAAAGAATGAGTTGTGGTTGTTGAAGGTCAATCATCTCAGTCCTAGGTTATCTCTGCAGGGCATCCTCGGGGCAGTGTTTTGGGGTCTGCCATATTCAACCTTTTGGTCAACTTAACAATGACCTACTTCGTCAGGAAAGTTTGAAATGGGGATGTTTGATTGTTCAGTGTGCAGTACCATTTGCAATTCTTCCATGCTGAAGTAGTCTAAGCATATATAGCAAGAACTGGACAACATCCAGGCTTGGCTAACAGGTAGCAAGTGCCATGCTGGAGCACAGGTCTTATTTGCCCAGCCTATCCCTGTCCTGCTGTGGGGTCAGAGTAATGTACCTTGCCTGTATCTCATCTGTACTACCCTTTTAAATTCAGTATGTTGTTCAGCTAGTTTTGACACTTTGATTCCAGTTTACTTCAGACTGATCCATTTATTACCCCTGAAGTTCAAGTATTTTTACTCCGCATCAAATTCAAATAATTAACATTTTCCTAGAGCATTGTCTTTACTGTTTTCCCTGAATTGTCTGCAGATATACTGCTCCGTTTTCTTCCTTCAATTTGGAAAGCATTAATGCTTTGTAAATGATAACATCTCATTTGTACATGGGCTGTGGAGTGTTACTGGCTAGGTCAGCATTTATTGCAGATCCCTTACTGCTCTTGAGAAGATGGTGGTGAGCTGTCTCTGGTGTCTGTATGAAATAGTTTGACCCACAGCTGTTTGGAAGAGCTTTCCAGGATTTTGATGCAATGACAATGAGAAACAGAGATATATTTCCAAGTCAGGATGGTGAGTGGCCCAGAAGAGAACTTGCAGGTGGTGGTGTTCTCGCATATCTGCTATCTTTGTCCTCGAGGTCACTGCTCTGGGAAGAGCTACTGAAGGTCTATTGGTGAATGACTGTAATGTATGTTGGTGCAATTGATGCTTCAGTGAGCTGGTGATGAAGCGAGTGAACATTGGAACTGGCGAATGGAATAAATATTGAAAATGGTCGAAGGTGGTGGGCAAGAGAAGAGCATCTGGGATTGAGGTTGGTTGGCTCACCGAGCTGGTTTGTTCTGCAGACGTTTCGTTATCAAGCTTGGTAACATCTGGGATATTTGATCTAGATTTTGCAATAGTGTTGCGTCCTCTTAATCGAGTCTTCCAATGTCACTCCATTTCTTTTAATGGAATTGATAATTATAATCATCTGATGTACGTTAGTGTCATTTCAATTCATTTGATGGGCCTGCCTAGAATTGTTGTCTTTCCCATACAAAGCCAGTGCTGCAAATAGGACAATGAGGATAATTTACGCTTGAACATTTCTGTTCTGCTCCATTATGGTAACTACAGCTTTCTCCAAAAGTGCATCAACTCTGGGATGACTGCCCACAAACTGTTGCTTTTTGGGGGATGGAGCTGGTCATCTAGTATTACCATCACTAGAGTAGCAATCCAGAACCTCAGACTAATGTTCAAATCCCATCATGGCAAGTGGTGAAATGTGGAATTTTTTAGAAAAACAAAATCTGGAATTGAGGTTTGCTCACTGGTGACCATGTAACAACGGTTAGTTGTCACTAAAATCATCTAGTTCACTTCCTTCCATTAGGGAAGGAAAGCTCTCATCCTTGGTTTGGCCCATGCATAACTACAGACCTACAATGTGGTTGAATCTTAATTGCCCTCCAGGCAATTAGAGATGGGTGATTAAATGCTGGCCTAGCCAGTGACATCCACATCCCATGATGGAATAATCATAACTTTGGCACTTTATGTTGATTATCTCCAGTCTATGTCAAGGTATGAGTTCTTGCGGTTGTGATCAATTGGAGATATTTCCTTCTGATAACTTTGACAAGTGCTGCTGCTTGATATTTTCACATTCTGCAGGAGCAACGTGGGTGCTGATTCCTGTGCTGCGATCTGTACTGTCACCAATAGCTAAGTTCTTTTGGTTTGACTCTCTGCTCCCCCTGCTAGTGCAGCCCTGACCCCTACCTCCATCTATATTTCTACTCTAATTAGATCCTCATTTTCATTTGGTTGTGATCCCATCAATTAGCAAGGTATAACTTCAAACAAAAATAATTGGACCTTGTAATGATAGCCAACTGCAGATTTCAATAAAGAACAATACAGCACATGAACAGGCCCTTTGGCCCTCCAAGCCTGTGCTACCACGCTTCTGCCCTTCAGTACTAAAACTGTCTTCACTTACAAGATCCATATCCCTCTATTCCCTTCCTATGCATATATTCATCCAGGTTTTTCTTGAATGCTACTATTGTGATAACAGTTAGGCTTGCTAGATGACTAGAGCATCAGCATAGAGTTCAATCCCCATTCCGGACCGAGTCAATTTCCATGTCCTACCCATTTTTAAAAGCGGGGGGAAAAAGCGCCCTAAAAACTTACGATGCTTTAGAAATAATCACCATGGACCTTCAGAGAACTGAAAAAGAAAACAAAATATATCATTCTTCCGACAGTTTGGTTTGTTTTGGGTTTGTTCATAGCCATCGGAGATGCATTTAGGTCAACTGTATAACTAGGCAGAAAATTAGTTTTATATTGAATAGAAAAATATGCAACACAAAATGGAAAGGAGTATTATTCTAAATTAAATTTTATGCAATATGAATCTTAAAACATGTCTTAAAAATGTAATGCCTAAGCTAACAGTACTAGAGAAATTCAGCAGGTCTGACAGCATTTATAGGGGAAAAAATCCATTCATGTTTTGACAAAGGATTGCTGCACCCAATGGCCTCAATGTTAGCTCTGTCTCTCTACAGATGTTGCTAGACCTGAGTTTCTCCAACACTTCAGAACTCCTGCATCTTTGTTTAATTTTAAATCGATTACTTGGCTGTCTTACAGATTTAAGCAGAGGGGCAAGTACAGACTGTCACATCAGGATCACTTAAGTTTTAACCACTTTTGGAGACCAAGTATAGCAAACTGTTTTAATTGGCACCTATTGAGTGGTACACGTTATATGCCTGAAATAGTGAAGTCCTATTTATGCTGTAAATGGAGTATAACAGTGCATATTACGTTTCTATTACATTTCTATTGCTTACCGTGTACTTTTTTTCTTAAGGTGTGTTGATGTTTTTACACTTTTTTTTGGAGAGATGGTGATGTCTTGAATCTTTGCTTGGTCAAGGCTTGCTGCGGTTGTGCATTCCTCTTGATTGTCAGAATATTTGATTAACTGGCACACTCCTGGTCCCTTGGGTGCCAGTTAATAAAAAGTTTGCTTTATTTGAAACTGACTCCCAAGAAAACATTTGTTTTAACAAAGTACAAGAACAAATTAAGAAGCTTAAGAGAACTAGGAAAATACAAAATAGGTGAATAACCTTGGAGTATTATTTTAAAAGTCAAGCTGACCCATGGGTCCAAAGGTTGCAGGTTCTTTTTTCACTTGTACAAGAAGAATTTTTTATGAAAGTTTATTTTTATCTGAAAGGTTCATAACCGAGAGGAATGAGTTTCTGGAGAATTTAGTAGAGGAAGGATCTTTCAGGAAATAGCTAAATGCTTGATTGGAGGAAGTACTATTCTGGATGGATGAGTTTGCGCTAGCCGCTTTTATATATAATTCCTGCACTGCTCAATAGTATTTCTAATGCTAGAGCAGTTTAGGATTAAAATGTTGGGACCTTGCCAGCAAGCTCTGATTCTATGGTTACTGCTAGCACGCTGATTCTTTGGTTGTCATCCAAAAGCTTGTTGATAAATGTTTGTGGTATTGCATAGAAACAGCTGTTTAGTTCAGATTCTCATATCTCAAAATGTAACGGAGAAGCACCTAAGTATTAGTTTTGTAGAAGGGAAATGGCTGGGTGTTGCTTAAATTGAGGAAAGCATCTTTTAATGTTTACATACCTCACTGCTGTAATGAAATGTATGTAAAATATATTTTAATCTTTTAAGTGAAATAACTTATAACTGAAATTTTAATATCAATTTTAGTTCTTTATCAAATTACATTCCATAATGTTTTATAGCTTGGATGAGTAGTCTTATTGTTATTGAGTAAATTTGTTTTAACTGCAAGGACCACAGCAGATCCATGAATTGAACTGCATTTACCAACAGTGATTCCATAAATTTACATTTTTACATGCTAATCAACCAATATTTTGGATAGATTAGCATCCAGTGCCCAGAATCTGGAACATATGGCTATTGTTGTAAAGCGGAGGTCAAACTTTCTCCCCACCATTTTCCCCCCCCCCCCCAAGAACAAAAACTGAAACACCCAAAGAGGAATACCTTGCTCGATAGTCTGTAAAAGGAGCTAAAAAGCAGGTTACACCACTTTTCATGCAACTTCTAGTGGCTAAATAAAATAAGTCCCTGACACTCACTTTAAAATCAACCAGTAACAATTTATTTATCTAACTCCTATCCATGAACAAATTAATTAAACTATTAATAAACCAAATAAATCCCTTGTAACTACTAACTATTCCTGATTAAAGCAAGATTCTAATGGTATGCTGTTCAAATAAATACAAGTCCACCTTGTATAAAGAAAATTTGTCTCTTGAAATTGCGGGTTATGTCTCTGAAATGTTCTGTCTCTTCTCCATCGACTCATCTGTCAGGAATATTAACTAGTTGTGCCACTGGTATTTAGATGTTTTCTCTAAGGCATAGAGGCTGAGAGCCAACAATTCTCTCCTGAGAGCTGAGGATGGTGAGCTTTGTTGGATAGCGACTAGCTCTGTAGCTTTATCCAACTGCCCCCTTTATACCCTTGATGACGTGTCAATCTTTCTAATAATGGATTGGTGTTTGGTATCTAAGTGCCTGGCTCAAATTGAAAGCTAAATTCAAAAGCCTTGGTAAAAACTGCTGCTTGGCCTGCTAACTGTGTGGCCTCTTGATACAAATGTTTCAATTTTGGGTGCTCTCTGTGTACTTGCAAACTTTCAAGCTGCTACTCAGACATCCATTTTAAATCTCAAAGCACAACATCTTTTAACGGGACCATGCAGTGCTTCCCCTCCCTAGCATTTTACAAACACCAAATTCTAACTTCCTGTTTTCCAATCCACAAGCACTCTACCCAACTTCGCAACACTGCCTTCAGAATAAAGCACTTGGTGACAGGCTAACATCTGTCTTGGGCTTGCTGCAGTGCTCCAGTGAAGGTCAGCACAAGCTGGAAGAACAGCACCTCACTTTCCACTTGGGGACCTTGCAGCCTTCGGGACTCTTATCAGTAAAATTAAAGGCCTGAGCACTTTCTCCCGACCCTGCACACGAGGGCTGTTACTACAACTAGCTCATTATCAGCCAGTGACTGTCCCCATTTGGAGCTATTCATTCTCCCAGCCTGACAATTTTTATGCATTTCTTTGTCTGCCCAGTTGTTATTTCCCTCCATGCCCCATCTCCACCTATTGTTGACTTCATCCCCCTCCCACCACCCCATCTTTAACATCCCTTTCCCAGCTACAATCAGTTTTGAAGGCGGCCCACTGTACCTAAAAATGTTAACTCTGCTTTCTGTCTGCAGATGTTGCCAGACCTGCCGAGTTCTCCCAGCAATTTGTTTTTGGTTGGCACTGATTTTTACTTGGTAATTAAACTATACAAAAGGAAATGGATTTGTTTTGAACTTGGGCATTTCGGTCTACAGTTCTAACAAGTGTGGGAGCTTTATTGGTGCAACAGATAAAATGTCTTTGCTACATTTTCCAATCCTTTTTTTTTTGTTTGAAGGTACTCTTATTTGATCTGAGATAGTAGGAACTGCCGATGCTGGAGAATCTGAGATAACAAGGTGTAGAGCTGGATGAACACAGGCCAAGCAGCATCAGAGGAGGAGGAAGGCTGATGTTTCAGGCCTAGACCCTCCTCCAGAAGAGTCTAGGCCCAAAACATCTGCTTTCCTGCTCTGATGTTGCTTGGCCTGCTGTGTTCATCCAGCTCTACACCTTGTTAACCAGTTACAGATCGAATAAGAGAAGTTGTAGAAGTGTGGTTACAAAGTTTTAACAGGTTCTTTTGTTTTTAATCTAGGTGTGATTTGGGCTGCTGCTTAATCCCCTGCTTGATAGATGATCTGAAGGATGTGATTCACACTTGTCCAAATTGTAAAGCTTACATATACACATACAAGCGGGTATGCTAACAAACATCCTGATCCTGTCTGAGAAGCGTTGGAATAAGTTTAAAATGGCCGACTTAAATTGTTCACTTTTTAAGTTCAATTTAAATGTTGCAATCTAAATGATTGTGATATTTACAGCATATACTGTGCTGTATTTACAAGCAACTGTGAATGCCTTACTTGCAGAACATATTATTTTGAAAATCTTTACTTATGTATAATTTTGTGTAAACAGTATAAATGTCATACCCAACTTAAAATCTTTCCAACTTTTGAAGTTCCCTGTACAGCAAAACCTGTGCATAGTTATCTTTAAGATGGTGATTGGTTTTGAATCTTTAGTATTTATATATGCATATTTAGTCATTGTGCTGATGGTGTTAAGAACTAAGGGAAAATAACACTGGTTCCATCCCAAAACATTGCACCAATGATATTTTTGTGATGCACTGTTTATTTTTCAATATGCAATTTGATAAATCATTAATGTTGTTGTGTAAAAATTATCACAGGCATGTTGCTTTATACTTGAAACCCCAGGGAAAATATAACTTTATCTTGTTCCTAAAGCCTCTTGATGGAATCATATGCATGAACCTGTTTTGTAATATTATTTGCATTTCAGTAATTTTACACTTGCATCCTAATAAAGTTTTAGTTTATTTAGAAACACATCCTGGTACAGATCTCTAAAGACAACATTTTGAAGTTGGTATGTAGATTATTGAGAAGGGTACCATAGGAACAATGAAGGCATGATTTAGAAGGCAGTATTTACTTTTGAAGTAAAATATTTTGCTAAAATGTGAATTTATTACTTGTCAGTTGATTGTTGCCAGACTGCAAGTTTTAAACAATAGTTCATAAAGGTCTAAACTGTGACAAATGACTTTGACTGTAATAACATTGCAATGATAGTCAGTCGTCATTTTTGACCCAAATGGTGGAGCTTGTACAGCAGTGTTTCTAAAAATTATGTTTGAAAGACTAATTATGCAGAGCTTAGATTTTGTGGATCAATAAAGTTTTTTTGAGGTTTTGTCTGTTACGGTACAGAACTGTACCAGGATTTCATGTTCTTTATAGTAACGTTTTGAAACATTGTACAGTGCAGAAATCTTGGATATATTCAGAATGTAAATGTAATATTATACTGCTTGTAATTTTTGGCAGCTTGCAATTGCCTTTGCTGAGAACTTAAATGCAGCGTATGTGAATCTCCCAATTTGTTCCAGTATAATTGCAGAGAATTGTTACAAAATGTATTCTGCTTTGAAAGCAAATGAAGGCAACACATGAATTTAATAGAAAATGTATTTATCTTTAGGTAGTAGTAGCTGGGGCCCATGTGTGGCCAGTCTTTCTTCCAGTACTTTGTTTTAATGTGCCTGTTATTTATCCATAAAATTAGCATTAAAGGTAATCAGTATTATTAGATGTGGCTGTTGTTGACAGTTAAAGAAACAAAAATTATTTTAGATATCAGCCATGTTTCAACCAGTCCTGGTGTCTCAATTCTGATTGCTATAAAGATCAACAGCAGGAGGGCAAAACACTCTTCCTCCTTAATCACAAGATCCAGAATGCAGGAAGGTTGGACATTAAGAAACCTTATTACCTTTATAGTGACAGTGGCAATAACTAGACATGTGTAAACTTACCTTTTTTTAAAGTTATCAAATGAAACTAAATGTGCATGCAGTTGTTCTCCAATTGTTATGTTTGGTCAATTTCAGAGTGATGCACTTCAAAGGTACCATACAAGTTATCTACTCAAGGTGGGGAAGCAGTCCTTTTTTTAAGGCCACTTCTCATTGTTAATGCATTTATGAAATCTGTTGGTTGTGAAGAGGCAAAACATCTCATTGTCTATTTAACCCAAATTTTAGTCATCCTGATCTTACTAACTTGTTGGAGACTACATAGGTGGGAGAGATTTTAATTAATTATCCATACTGTGTCTTAAAAATACTGAATTATATTTTAACTCTTTCACAAAGATGCTGCCTGGATAACTGAAACACAACATTCCTTAAAAATAGGTTAACTTAACAACATGTATTTTATGATTATGTAAGTTTTTTTTTGTTTAAGAATTCCACTTGATTAACTATTACTTTCCTTGCATTTTAAAATACACCTAGCAATACAACTAAATCCATAAACATGGTAATTTGTCTTGCACTAATTCCTGTCTTTTTTAAAGACACTCAAAGCTAATGTGAATAATTTACTTGCCTTCATCACCTTTCACATAGCACAAGCTAGGACAAGTTATTGGTTATATAATAAATTACCTGATTGGAGTTGAAATCTTAAACATCTTTTTGTATCTGAGCTCCTTTAGTGTTTTAAGTGATCATATGGACAAGTTTGCTTCTGGAACAGATTTGCATTCTATTCTTTAATTGAAAGAGTGACAATTGCACAAAGTTCTTGCTGGAAATATCTTAATGGCTATTTTGTAACTCAAACCACTATTGGTTGAGACAGCTTTTGTGTGCAATCTGATTAAACATTCCTACAATGTACATGCATTATCTTGTCAAAATGGGTATATATAAGTTGGAGATTAATAAATGCTAATGGCACAATTTTGATGTGACTCTCTTCTGATCTTTATCTTGGCTAAAGGGACCAAAGGCTGTGGGGAAGGAAGCAGGAACAGAGTTGGTTGATCAGCCATGACAATATTGAGTAGCATTGCAAGCTTACTGAGTTGAATGTTGTGGTTTATTCAAATAACTATCCAATTCCATAGGAATGTCAAAACAAATTAGAGACCAAGCTACACAAGGAGAATGTCTATTTATTCCCACAGATGTGTGTAAACAAATAGCTTCAAGGTTTTCTTTTTCAGCTAAGTTCTCTTCTGTCAAACTTAACACTTCCCATTATTCTTCTACCTTGGCATCCATTTTCACTTTAATCTCTCTTCAATCAGGTATTTTGCCAAAAGGCAATAGTCACCTTAAATGTGCAGTAATTTATAGTCTATCATGACTTGTTCTGATTTTATAGCGGTCTCAACTTTCCTTTACTAAGGGACTAAATTGACAGTAAATGGCTTCAGTGCACTTCAAGCCTAGAAATATTTCACTTGTCTCAATTTCACTTTTTCATTTAAATGTCATTCTGGACTGTGTACTTCACTTTCCTATCCCTCAATTTTTCTCCCCTTTTTATTATCAAATCCCCACTATTTTTTTGCATTCATTGCAAATGTTGTCTAACAGCTGTGTTTCAGATCTAGTCCATCTCCCTTAAGTTAAGTTCTAGCAGATATTACCACAAGCAGTCAATTTTATTTTAATATACAAAATTGAGAATTAGTAATCTTCTACAATGTTAGCTTTACAAATTTCATGGTAACAGAATTAAAACTTTAGTGAGAAAAGCAAATCAAATACAGCTTTTAATGAAAAATCCAGCAATCTCAAGTACAATATACATCATTCATTATCTTTAAGTCACATGGATTCAGTGTATAAAACTTAGTCCCTCCAGCGATGCCCACAGTCTGGATTGCAGCACTTGTAAAATGTAGTCATGGGTTCATCTGCAGATCTGGTTTGTATTTGCATGAAATATGCTCGAGGATGTTCACATTTGGGACAGGTTTCTGCATAAATACATAAAGTGGATGTTGTAAGAGTTGAGGGCAACACTATCCACTTGTTACAGATACATTCTGCATAATTTGTGTGCAAGCGTTTTCAGTGTACAGTGAAAACTTCTGATCTTGGGATCCAGTGGGTGGAAGATTAACAACTTGCATTCATATAGCATTTACAGATGTATTATGGTACAGTGCAAAGCATGTGACCACGATGTTGATTAGGTAACAGGTGAGGTAGTGCATAAGCTGGTTTGAACAACAACCTTGTAACCAATCTTATTTGATCAGTTGCTGGAGATAAGTCTTGGAGACCATAGTTTGTCTTCCTCGTGTTTAATTAAAAAAACTTCTGCTTATCCATTACTGGATATTGGATATAAGTAGTCTGATAATTTGGTAGCAGTGCAGTAGTTGAAATGAGATGGAGGAGCTGGGCATCAGCATGTGATAACAATTGCTGTGCCAACATACACCTAGATGTTGAGGACAGGACTGATAAGGTACCCTTGGGTGTCAAAAATGACAGCAAGAAAACAAGCCATTGCAAGTGATATCTTGGCTATGATTGGACAGAAGTAAGGCTTAAGGATGGTGTCATCAAGCTTCAATCTCAACCTCAAACTTACTCCGACAGCCTTCTAGTACAGAATTCCAAAGGTTCACAACTCTTGAAAATAAGGTGGATGCCATTTAGATTATAAATTGTGTCCTTGGTTCTAAACTCTGCATCTACGCTATCTATCCGTTTCAAGGGAGATCATCTCTCATTCTTTGCAATTCTACAGACTATAGGCCTGGTTTTCCCAATCTCTCTCCAGTTGACAGCTCAGGAATGATATTGGCGTAGATGGCAGGACTAAGGACAGCAAAACTACAGTTCTCCAGTTGCAGTCTAACCAAGCTCCTATACATCTAAGATAGACTTTACTCCCATACTCGAATCTTCTTGCAGTAAAGGCTAATATTCCCTTAGCCTTCAAGGATGTCTTACCATTTAAGAAATTCACTCTTTGGGATAGGATAAACAAACAAAGTGAGAATTCCTTCCCCCCCCCCCCCACCCCTTTTTTTTTTTTAAATATTCCATCTGCCATGTTTTTGCCCATTCACCAAATCCCCTTCAGGCCTCTATACATCTTCCTCACACACATTCCCACTTAGCATCCACAAATCCAGTATTTTTGTCTGGGACATATGGTATATCCCTGGCTTCATAGTTACGGCAGAATGCTCACTCCATTTGGACCTTCTAACCTGCCATCTCATAACTCAAAGCTATTTGTCACCTTTAGAATAAGTACAGATACACTACAAAAAAAATTGACAAGCTGTGTCTCAAACAGACAGAAATAAGTCTAGACACTTTTAAACACAAACTAAATACCCAAGCCTACTCAATCAACTGCACTCTCAACACCTTGGTCTGGAGACTCTATTTCTCTGAGCAAACCTTACTTAAAGCACCTCTTTCTCCCCCTCTGCTCTGAAATCCCACTTTGAATCAAGTTCCCAGTTACTTTCCCTTTCTCTGTCTCACTCTGGTGAAGGCTCCCTAACTCCTAACATATGCTCTGAATAAGCCCTTAACACAGAGCACTGATGAGTCTTGTTTCTCTTAAGTTCCTGCTCCAGTAATCAACACTTAATTCATGGTGGTCAGTGGGCAAATTTTATCATCAGCCATGGTGGCTCTCAAACCCACTCACTGGGGTGCTGGATTACTAATCCAAGCTGCTCGAATTGTAACCTCAAATCCACCTAACTGCAATAACCTTTCACCCCACCTTGCTTAACAATAATCTATCCCTTTTCAGGAACACCCTTCCAAAGACTCATGACCCTCTGTGACTACACAGTACTCAAATACAGTCCCACCACCAGTACGTTGTATAACTGAAGCAGAAACTCCCTCCTTTTGTATTACATTCCCCTTATAATAAATGATAACCTACTATTAGTTTCTCTTTGAGCTAAGACCATAAAGACATAGGCAAAGAATTAGGCCATTTGGCCAAGTTGTATCCAGTATTCAATCATGGCTGATACGTTTCTCAACCCCATTCTCCTGCCTTCTTTCTCCCTTGATCCCATTACTAATCAAGAACCCATCTATCTCTGTCTGGAATACACTCAATGCCTTGACCTCCACAGCAATGAGTTTCACAAATTCACCATCCTCTAGCTGAAGACATTCCTCCTCATCTCAATTCGAAACAGTCATCTCTTCACTTTGGGGCTGAGTCTCTTCTACTAGTGGAAAGATCTCCACATCCACTCTATCCAGGCCTCTCCATATTCTACATGTTTCAATGAGAACAGCCCTCATCCTGCTAAACTCCATCGAGTACAGACCCAGAGCGCTCAACCACTCCTCATATGACAAGCCTTTCAACCCTGGGATCATTCTTGTAAACTTCCAGCACAGCCTTCCTTGGATACAGTGCCCAAAACTACCCATTAATTTCCAAATGCAGTCTGACCAGAGCCTTATACAGCCTCAGCAGTACATCACTGCTGTTGGATTCTAGCCCTCTTGAAATCAATGCTAACAATGCATTTGCCTTCGCCTTCCTAACTGCCAAATGAACCTGCATGTTAACCTTCTGAGAATCCTGATTCAGGACTCCCAAGTCTCTTGGGCTTCATATTTCTGAAGGTGTTCTCTATTTAGAAAATAGTCTACATCTCTATTCTTCCTACCAAAGTGCATACCCTCACACCTTCCCACATTGTATTCTATTTACCATTTCTTTGCCTACTCTCCAGTCCTTCTGTAGCCTCCCACTACCTCAACATTATCTGTTCCTCCACCTATCTTTGTGTTATCTGCAAACTGAGCAACAATGCCCTGAGTTTCTTTATCCAGATCATTAATGTGAATAGTTATGGTCCCAACACTGATGCCTGTGAAACTCCACTAGTCACTAGCTGCCATTATGTAAAAGACCCCTTTATACCCACTCTGCCTTCTGCCAGTCAGCCAATCCTCTATCCATGCATATGCCTTGTCCCTAACACCATGGGATCTTATTGAGCAACCTCCTGTGCAGCCCCTTGGCAAAGGCCTTTCGGAAATCCAAAAGATCACATCACACAATAACAGGTCTAGCATTGGTTTCAGAACAGGAAGGCAACCAAAGAGGTGTTCAAACAGTCTATCCTGAAAATACTCTATGAATCCCTCATCTACACTATCTTGCTCATCTGTCCTTTCCATGCTCTATGTAGATTTACATCTTCCATGACTATCACAATGATTTTCTGACAAGTTCCCATTATTCTTTCCTTGATCCTCCACTTCATCATATAGTTACTGTTAGGGGCCTGTATGCCATTCACAAAAGCAACTTTTTACTTTTATCAGTTTTCATCTCTACCCAATCATTTCCACCTGCTGCCTTCCTGAACTTAGGTCATCTCTCTCTCTGTTGTGCTGATACCATAATCAATCAACAGTCCTCCACATTATTCTATGAAAACATAAAACCTAGAAGCAAAAGTACCTAATTCAGCCCATCAAGTCCATTCTGCCGTTCAAAAAAAACATCGCTGATCTGATAAACCATCCGCTTTATTTTGAGATAGTAAGAACTGCCGATGCAGGGGTCAGAGATAACAGTGGGAGCTGGAGGAACACAGCAGGCCAGACAGTACCTTCTCCAGCCCCATCCCTCCTCTCTCTATTTATTTGAGCTCCCTTCCCCCTCCCCCATTTCTGAAGAAGGGTCCCGATCTGAAACATCACCTTTCCTGCTCCTCTGATGCTGCCTGGCCTGCTGTGTTCCTCTAGCTTCACTCTGTGTAATCAACTTTACTTTTCTGCTTTTTCTCCCCACGATATCCCTCAATTTCCTTGCTGATTAAAATATTCTCAGCCTCCAATATACTTAATGATACAACCTTCTGCAGTAAAGAATTCCACAGATTCACTACCTTCAGAAAAATATCCTCACCTGCCTTAATTACGTGACCCCTCATTTCAAGATGATGCCTTCTGGTCCCAAACTTTACCCACAGGGGGAAACAACCATTCTGCATCTACCTTATCAAGCCCCGTAAGAATCTTACATGTTTCAATAAGGTCACCACTCATTCCTTCAAATTCAAATAAGCACAGGCCTAATCTATTCAACCTGTCCTAGGCAATGTGCTCTGAAAAGGAGAGACTGAATTATCAGATGTGATCAATTTTGAAACACAGTCTGTCAGAGTAGCTTTGACAGCGATTCAGAGTTATCTCTCTCTGGAAAAAGCAAAATTTTAATGCGATTTGGTGCTCACAGTGTCATTAACATCAGGTTGGGCTGCTGGGAAATCCGTGGGATCTCTCGACCTGTTTGATTTGATATTGGATATGCTCTATGTGATGTTCAACCATAATTTGGCTGTAAACCTAAATATACGTCACATTAATTATGGCTGTTAAAGCTGCATACACATTATAGACTGTATTACTTTCCTAACCTTGTAAAGTCAAGTTTATTTTGTTTGTTTAAAAGCAGAATCCTGGAGCATTAAACTTCGTGTACTTAGTGTTTAAAGTTACTGGTCCCTAACCAGGTAACATAAATTTGACAGTCTTGCCAAGGATCTATGACAGCTCTTAAGATACTTTAGAGAAGAAGCTACCATAGCGAAATCCGAACTTGTGTCTTTTAGGTTAAAGTTGCCCCCTACTACAAATGAGTTTGGAGATAGCAAGAACTGCAGATGCTGGAGTCAGAGTCAGAGTCAGAGTCAATACAGTGTGGAGCTGGAGGAACACAGCGGTCTGATAGAGGGTGTAAACCCGAAACGTCGACTTTCATGCTCCACAGATGATATCTGACCTGCTGTGTTCCTCCAGCTCCACACTGTATTGACTACAAATATGAGTTTGTAGTGTTTAGGACTGTGTCTTTAATGCAAGGTAAAACAAATCTGTTCCGACATCTGGATCCAAGATTAAGGGAGCAGCTAGTAACCATAAAGTCTGAAAATGTTGGAACCATATTGGAATCACGCTTGGTTGGAAAAGATCAAATTCACAGAAGATAACATGAGGCTGGGGAACCACTTAGGGCTACAGAAAGTGTCTCTCCAGAAAAATTTTTTAAAAAATTTATTCCTCAGGGCTAAGATTAGAAACAACATGTTGAAGTAGTTCAGGTCTGACAGCCTCTGTGGGGAGCAAAATGGTAATATTTCAACGCTATGT